>RJWM01020241.1:0-37571 GCA_004363535.1 Dasyprocta punctata
CCACTGTTGGTGGGAGTGTAGACTGGTGCAGCCACTGTGGAAGTCAGTGTGGAGATTCCTCAAGAAGCTAGGATTAGAGATCCCATTCAACCCAGCTATCCCTCTTCTGGGCATTTTCCCAGAAGAATTGAAAACATCATACCACAGTGATATCTGTGCACCCATGTTTATAGCAACCCAATTTGTAATAGCCAGATCTCGGAAACAACCCAAGTGCCCACCAATCAAAGACTGGATAAAAAAGATGTGGTATTTTTATACAATGGAGTACTACTCAGTTATTAAGAAAGATTGCATTGAGACTTTTATAAGTAAATGGTTACGACTTGAGACCATACTCATAAGTGAGATAAATCAAACCCACATGTGTAAATACCGTATTGTCTCCCTAGCGTAAGAAACAGAAAAAGTATATATGATCCAAAATCTACAATAAATACTATGTAAGGGTAAAAAGCAGCTCGAAGAGCAAAAGTAATTGGGAAGCGAAAAGGCGGAAAGAGAAAAGGGAAAAGGAAAAGATATAAATCTGTATATATGTATATGTAAGATAACTAAAATGAACACACTATTGAATGTATTCGTTATTGAGAAAGAACAATTAATACTCATATGATTGGATCAGTTTTACAGGTCTATATCTGTTAATGTATGTAACTATTTTGAAGATAACAATACGCAGTATTGCAACCATTGTCAATTTTCTATCATCCTGTTTTGTAAACCTGCAATGTTACTGCTGTGCATTTACTCTAGTCATTTGTTTGTCTGTTTTGCTTGTTGTCTTTGTTATATATGTCTTTTTTTTTCTTCTTTGCTTAAATAAATAAATAAATAAAGTTTTTACTACACCATTAATATTGCAATAAATATTATTTAATCAAAGCTTACACATTTCAAACTAACAAGAAAGTATAAAGTATATGTAAGCCAGAAAGCCTTGAAGTCTCATAAATACTATAGTCCTCACAAATGCCTATTAAATTACTATAATGTTTAAGACAATAGTGCTTATGGCTTTGTGACATACTTATACCTGCTGATCTGTTACTTAAACTGCAGGCAAACGTCTCCTGCTCCACCTAAACATATACATGCTGCCCCAACACTTTCTCTAGCTTTGAATTTGTGCTACCATATATTTAATCTATCTAATATAATCCCTTTACATAATGCCTCAGAAAGTAGCAAATATATATATATAATATACACATATATATCATATAGATATAATATATACAATTGTAAATATATATCTATATATAAAGCTATAATATATATCTATATATATATAAAGCTTTACAATACACAAGGATTTTAAGTTAAGAGAAATCACATTGGCTATGAAGACAGGAAAATCTCAAAGTTGGAAAAAGGGAGGTGATTCACCAAAACTTTTTCATAAACATAGATAATATTTACTTTATCTGAATTTGAAAGGTAAAATACTACCTAACTTAAGAATGTATTATACAAATGTATTTCAAAAACTACTTATTTAAGAAACACTGGTTCTATTTAAGGTATGAAAGATTAAGATTAATTGTGCTGAGACAAATCATTTACTAGATATCTATCTGAAACTGAAATTGGTTGCAACAAAATTTGTTTTTGAAGAATATTATAATGTAAGACGAATTACACATTCACTTAAATGTTATAGCTGCCATTTTTTCTTTACATCTAGCTTTCAGTGCCATTGTCAAACCTTGCTTTTAAAATTGTTATATATTTTTATTAAGCAGCTTAATTTTCAAGTATTATGTTGCCCGGATATAGTGTATAAAAATGTAGACTTGCCAATTCATTGTACCTATTTTTAAGTGAAAGTGTATGAATGTTTTACAATTCAAGAAAGTTACTGAACTGTTTCCTCTTTTCTAATATAATATTAAAATTGTCCTGAGTTTGAGATAAAGCTGCCAGTAAATGAACAAGCATTAGCAAACCACTTCTCAGGTACCAGTCTTCGCCCATATTAAAAACAACTTATGAATGCTTAGCTTTTGTGTCTAATCTCTGATTATTAAAATGTTTACAAAGTTTGTTTTACCGAAGAGATGCAATTCATTATGATAAAATTTTGCAGAATAAACTTTGTTTTATAACCAAAACAGGATGGAAAGACCGTCTATGTTCATGGATTGATGGAACTAATATGTTAAAATGGCCTTAATAACAAAATAATATTCTTCAAAAAACTACAAAAAAATGATGGAAACACAAAGGACCAAGAACAGGCAAAGCAATCCTAACCAAAAAGAGCAATGCTGGAGGCAGCACAATACCTGATTTCAACTTACACTACAAACTCATAGTAGCAAAAATAAGATGATATTGACAGAAAAATAGACACATAGATCGGTGGAGTAATATAGAGGACACAGAAACACACTTATACAACAACAGCCAGCCATCTGATTCTGGACAAACAGGTCATAAACACATGTTGAAGAAAAAAAAATAGCATCTTTTACAAATTAGTGCTAGGAAGCCTTGATAATCATATAGCAAATATTAAAACTAGATCCTGAAAAGAACAAGAAGTCACCAAGAAGCAAACCCTCCCTGCAAATCAGCGCCATGCACTGTCCACCTGGGGGACAGCCAGATGCCAGCCCCTTCCGGCATGTGGGATGGGAATCAAAAGGAGCCAGTCCCTCAATGGCTGGAAGCTACTGGCTGATCCAGAGAAACACAGGCTGTGATGATAGCTATTGAGATAAAATACAATTTAATGCTGGTTTGTGGTGTTTAGTGTTTCACTGACTTTGCAGGTCTAAAGCCAGTGGTCTGATCATGTATCCATAGGATAACAATATGCAACGTAGCATATAAGGGGGATCTCCTTCTGAAGGTGGTAGCCATTGTTAATTTCCTATTATCTTGTTTTGAGGTCCTGTATCATTTTCATTGTTATGTTGGGTTGAGTTTTCTTTGAAATAGCTATCCATGCCATCGGATATAATAAAATCAAACAAAACAAAACTGAATAAAACCCAACCCAAACTGTATCAAAAGAAGTACAAATTTCAACAAGTACGTGAAAATAAATTCAATATCTGTAGTAATTAGAGAAGTATAAATCACAACTACAGTGAGATTCCATCTTACCTCATTCAGAATAGTTACCACAAATAACATAAAAAACAATAAATTCTGGCAAGGATACAGGGTAAAAAAGAACCCTCCTATACTACTGGTAGGAATGTAAATTAATACAACCACTACAGAACTCAGTGTGAATATTCCTCAAAAATCTGAAAGTAGAATTACCAATTGACCCAGCTCTCCCACTCCTTAGTAGACACCCAGAGGAATTAAGGTCAGCATTCCCATGCTTATTGCAGTACAATCCACAGTAGCCAAAATACGCAGCCAGCCTGAGCTCCCATCAACACATGAGCTGATAAAGAAAGCATAGTGCACGTACACAATCAGTATCATTCTGCCACCATGAAGAACACCACTGTGTCACTCTCAGGAAAACACATGGAACCAGAGAATCATCATACTGAGCAAAATAACCAGACTTAGAATGATAAGCATCAGCTATCATCCCTAACATGTGGAATCTAAGAAAGATGACAGGAAAGCAGAAGGAAGCCTGGACTAGAGGGAAGGAGGCAAACACCAGGACACTGGAGGGGGGACCTGGGGAGGACTCTGAGTGATGGGACACTGGAGGGGGGACCTGGGGAGGACTCTGAGTGATGGGACACTGGAGGGGGGACCTGGGGAGGACTCTGAGTGATGGGTGTGATCAAAATATTTTATATTCATGTGTGAAAATGTCACAATGAAACCAAGTACTTTTATAGAATTATTAGGTATTTTAAAATATACTTGCAAGCTGGGCACGGTGGTGAGTGCCTGTAATCTCAGCACTAGGGAGGCTGAGGCAAGAGAATCACCACAAATTTGAGGCCACCCAGGCCACATCATGAGTTCAACACAGGCCAGAACTACACTGAGGGGCATTGTCTCAAAAAAATATAAGTGAATAAAATAAAAAAATTAAAAATCTGCAAGTCTTGTTCAAGTCATAAAAATAATGATAATAATAATAATACCATACGTATGTTTTAGAGACACTGAGAAAAATAAGCTCTAGTGTTCACTGTAGAATCCCCTTCACATCTCAGTGCTTACAGGGTTCTTCCAGAATTGGTCCTCGCTTACACAGTAGGAATCAATAAAAGAAAAATTGCAACCTGTGCTATGAGGAAATATCAACCACAGTACAAAACAGAAAAAGGAAATCCCTCTGATATAAAAATTGATAAAGTCATTGTGTGAAGTTTTACAGACAAAAAGGAAAAGAAATTGTAGGAAAATTAGAACGGTATGAGAAAAATTAGAACAGTATAAGAAACATATTGAACAATATGAGAAAAAATATTAGAATACTATGAGAAAAATTAATAGACTTTAAGTAAAATTATTATGAGACTATTGTCAATAAAATAAGGACTTCCATGGATATGGTATGTCAGAATAAACTGTATTGTAAATTATGAAATATATGTTACTAAAGGACAATAGGAATTGTACATATCAATATATGCAGGATGAAATAAAGTCATACTGAGTATAATATTTATAAATTTAATATCATATGTTACAAAAAAGACTACAATTATCCTTATTTTATTAACACAAAGTTTGAAAAGGAAATATAAACTAAACTAACAGAAGACAATAGGGAAGAAACAATGAAGATAAGGCAGGAATAATAAAAAGATACAAGAACAAAATGAATCATAAAAATAAAACTTTTCTTTGAAAAAAATAAAATCAACCTCTGAGTTAATAAAGTTCACAAAATATACAAACATTTTGAAATAAATTAAAGAATACCTAGTAAGTACCAAGATTACTGATGCTCATGAATGACAAGACTCAATATTGTTACAATCCTTCAAATTAATAAGTAAATTCAAGCAAAACCTATTAAAATTCCAGTTGCCTTTCATCAAAAATATGCAAACTTGTCCAAAAATTTATATAGAAGTTTAATGAACTTAAAACAGCAAGGACAATAATTTTAAAAAATCAAAATTGGTGAACTTATACTTCCCAGTTTCAAAATGTCGATTGCTATAATCAACTTTAATATCATATGTTACAAATCAAAATGTTGATGCTATAATAAGCAAAATCAAAATGTTGATGCTATAATAAGCAAAATCAAAATGTTGATGCTATAATAAGCAAGACACAAGTATACACATACAAATAAGAATAGAATAGAATAGAAGAATAGAATAGAAAAAATAGAATAGAACAGAACAGAATAGAATGAGTTGAAATACATCCTCTCATTTAAGATCAATCAAAATCTAATGGGAAAAGATTATCTTTTCAACAAATGATACTGAGACAATTGCACATCCAAATGCGAAAGATAAAGGCTGGACCCCTACCTTACACTATACACAAATATTAACTCAAAATAGACCTAGGATCTACATGTAAAAGACAAAAGAATGCAATTCCTTTATAGGAAAAACACACGCAGCATAAATCATTACGACCTTGGACTGAGACAATAGCTAAGTATGACACCAAAATTACAACCAACAAAATTTAGACATCATCAAATGAAAACCTTTTGGCTTCAAGGAATACCATCCAGAAAGTGAAAAAGACAACCCAATGAGTAATGTAAGGTTGCAAATTATAATAAGGAGCTTGCATCTAGAATATATAAAGAACACATCAACTTAATTATCAAAGGACAACCCAGGTAAACATAGACAACCTTTCTGGAAAATAAGATATGCAAATTGTTAATGAACATATTAAAAAAGTGCTCAGCGTCATTAGCTAGCAAAAAAGTACAAATCAAACCGATAAGGTGCCACTCCACACCCACTAGGATGGCTACAACACAGTATTATAGGGGTATGGATAAATTGAAAACTCTCATACATGGCTGGTGGGATGCTACAAAGGTACTCACTTTAGAAAACAGTTTGGTAATTCCTCAAAACATTAAACAGGTGTATCTATGACCCAGCAATTCCATTCCTAGGTATATATCAGTGAGAAATGAAAATCTGCATCTGAACAAAAACTGGTACAGGAATATTCACCAAAGGTTATTGATAGATTCTGCTAGCCTGGGGCTTAGCTATCTGTGACATGATCCCCCAACTTGGTACCAGACCCAGGGAAACAACTTAGCTCTCCAAGAGTAACCTCTGTTTTCCTTCTCATTCCAAAGATAAACCTCCCGCTCCCTTTTTGCATGTGCGCCGAGCCCTCTCCGATCCCAAGACTCCACAACCCCCTAAGCCTCCATCCCCAGGCCCCAGTAAATCTTTCTATCTCCTGTTTTACACAGGCAGATGCTCCTTCAAATCAGCTATTAATACGTAATTCTGCCCACCTCCCAAACTCCTTCCCCAGCCAAAGTTGATAAAGGTAACTACATTCCTTTGTTTTTGTTGAGAGCTTCTACACCCCTGGACCTTAAAGCTCTCCCATGCCCTCTGCATTAAAGGGCTCCTCATCTCTCTGGCTCTCATTTCCTCTGCGCCGCTTCAGATTGACAGCCCCAAAATAGTCAATTGGTTATTCATCATAATCCCAAAGTGGAAACAAACAAGATGTCCACTCATTGATAGATAGATAGATAGATAGATAGATAGATAGATAAAATGTGACATCTATAAATGCAATATTATTCACTAATAAAATAAAATTGAATATACTTGCTGCAACATAGGTGAAACTTGAAAACAAATCAAAGAAACCAATCATAAAGAACCATATATAGTATAATTCTATTTATATGAAGTTTCCATAATCTGTAAATCCATAGATACAGAACATAGATTAGTAGTTGCCTAAGTCTGAGGCGATGTGGAGGGGCTAACAGGTAAGTTCTTTTTGAGAGTGATGAAAATGTTCTAAAATTGTTCGTCATTAAACTATTGAGTTTCTCAACTCTACATTAAAGCTATTGAGCTATATACTTTAAAAGGGCAAATTGTTCAATATGTGAATTATATCTCAATAAAGTTATTCAAAAAGCTAACCTCTGGCCACACAAAAACCCACACACAGATGTTTTATCGACTTTATTCCTAATTGCCAAAACTTGGATGCAGCTCAGATGTCCTGTAGAAGGTGAATGGAGAAATAAACTGCTCTGAGGCAGATAATGGGAAATTATTCAGCACTAACAAGAAATGAGGCATGAAACAGGGGAAAAGACAGCAAGAAATGTTAAATGCGCATTACTACTAACTGAAAGAAGCCAGTTGAGAGGGCTGCATATTGTATGATTCCAACCGTATGACATTCTAGAAAATGAGGCATAATTCTAGGAATTATGGAAGCAGTAAGAAAACCAGTGGTTAAAGGGAAAGGAGGGAAGAATTACACAGAATATTTTGGGAGTAATAGAACTCTTCTGTATGATCCTATAATTACAGATATATACTATTGTGTATTTATCCAAATCCATAGACTACATACTGCCAAATGTAAATTATGGGCATTTGGTGATAATAATATGTGAGCTTGCAGATTGTAACAAATACACTAGTCTGCTTTTGAAAGACCACAATAGCAAAGATTACGCATGTGCCTGGGAAACCTCTGCATCTTCTGCTCAATTTGCTTTGAATTTAAAACTGCTTTAAAAAATAAGTATTAAAAAAGTCTTACCTCTGACAAAATTCAGCCACCAAAAAGAAAAATAAATAACGTCAGAAAGTGTCAAAAATAAATAGCATCCCTGTGGAAGGGGACAGGATAGCAACAAAAGAGGTAGTTTGGGATTGTGGCTAATCTCATGTCATCTGCTTTGGGCCATCTAGATTAAACCTGAGTTGTGCTGCAAACTGAATGTGTGGCCTTTGGGCGGCGTACTCAGCCCCTCCATGCTTCAGCTTTCCTATGTGCACAGAGACGGTGCCATGTGTACATATTTCATAGGTTTATTATTCTGAACAGTGACTGATACATAATAAGCACTCAAATAATGTTTATTATTATTAAAATCAGAAAATTACAGAAGCAAGTATATCAATATTTAATTGGTGGTATTAAAATGTCTAACAAATATATATATCATAAAAATAAATCAAGAATTACTAAAAAGTAGGCACACAATAAATTTATCAAGGAAATTAAATGGCACAGAATAAAACTCTACCAGAAAAAGTACAAGCTTCAGAAGATTTTTAATTTTTTTTGTTGCATTCCTGTTTTGTTTTTGCTGCTACAAATAGTGTTCAGGCAATACCTTTGTGCATACATAATTTTTACATTCTCACTGTAGTGGTAGACTAGATTCCTAAACATGGATTAACTAGCCAAAGAATAAAGCATACAGAATTTTGCTAACAATGGCAAATGTATCTGCATAAGAATTACATTTGTTCTGCATTCACCATAGCAGGGTTCAAGAATACCTGTTTCAACACAGCATCTTTTACCAAGGAGACTTACAAAACATCTGGACTTCTTATGTGACACATGAGACAGGGTCTTAGTGCAGCTTTAACTTGTGTTTCCCTTACTATGAGTATGGTTCAACACTTTTTAATGTTTAGAAGAGCAATTGCATTTTTTACTGTGAAATTTTTAAGTTTGGTTATTAGTCATCTTCAATTTTTAGAAATCCTTTCCAGTTAGAAATATTAATCCACTGTTCATGATATAAACTGATTATTTTTTCCTTTTTTGCTGTCTGCCTTCCTGTGTTTATGACGGCAGTAGTATACAGTGGTTGTCAGAGAAAGGATTTACTCCTTCCTTGCCTAATTTACTAACATTTTTTCTTTACAACTGAATTTTGAGTCACAGTTTAAAAAGTTTATTGCTCCATCAAAGATTAGTTTAAAATCAATCGATGTTTTCTTCTAATTTTGTTACATTTTATTTTTACCTTTCAATATCTATCAATCTGGAACTTACCTAGATTAGAGAATGGCTTTATTTTCTTCTACCTATTTTGTCATACTACAACTGCTAATTAACAAGTCACACTTTTCCTGCTTATTTAAGATATTGCTTTGGGCTGTTACAAATTTCCATAGACAGAACTTGGTCTACTTCTGATTTTCTATTATGTTCCACAGATTTGAATGCTTCATCACATTACAATAGCCCAGTGTTTCAGTTGTTAAGACCTTATATATGCGATGAATGATAGCCCCATCCCTTTATTTTTAAAGTTTTTCTCTCTATTTTCATTTGTTCTTCCAAACAAACTTCACCATGCATTTCTCTATGTGATCGAAGTGCCCACCCTGAGAATGGTCACGTGTGACTTCCCCAGAGGGAAGGTCTCCCGCACAGCTGGTGCTGTGTCAGACTCCTGCCTGTTACCCCAGGAAGCTACAAATGGGACAGGAAGAAACGCTTTGTGTACTCAGTGGCTATACGTAAAACTTCAAAACATTACAAAACAACAGGAATGAAACTGGTTTACCAATTTGGACCTTCAGGTTACAATCTAAAAATGGGAGAAGCTACATCACATGAAATGGAAAAATCGTTGCTTATGCTCATCAGAATAATGGTTTGACAGAAAATTAGAACAAGCAATTGAATATTTGCTATCAAACATAGGCCACAAAAGAGCATAAAGGACTGCCTTACATGCCTTTAAAACAAAGTGCTCACATTCGCCATGGGGTAGACCAGTGAGGGTTCCCACCCGACAGACTCACCCACTTTTGTCTGGAATCTGAGAAAGAGGAGGTAGGAGAAGATACTGATTGACATTCATTTTGTCACATACTCCCTCAAATTTTTCTTTCCCTGTCTGATGCAGTATTTCTGCAAGAGGGCTACAAATCTAGGTGTTAGAAGCAGAGATGATCCCTAAACATTTGAAAGCATTTTTGGTGGGATTCCTGAGGATTTGATGGGCTAGACTGTGCCTTCATCCCAAAGACAGAGTCAGTGATTGCAGCTCTATTTCTTTGTTGTCAAAATGGTTACTACTTCCGTGTAACTTTCCCTAGATGAAAGGAGGCTGACTGAAGGCGAAGCAATGTTAAGGCTTCCACTCCGGTTGGTAATCGGCTGCCACCACAGGGGAATGAGGCATCCCTCCAAAGATGCAGTAGTTTGGGTTAAAATCCATGACAAATTCAGAGAGAAAGAAACAGTAGCTGAAAGGAAGTCATGAAAAAATGCATTCTGCAGTGAGGAATGACATTCCATTGCTATCCGAAGAGGGGCTCAGCTCAAGAGATTAATAACATCTTCTAGCACAATTAGACCAGGCGCCTGGAAGACTGGAGCTATCTCCTTGCATAGACCACCTCCGTTCACGAAGCCCGAGAATGCGGAGAGAGACCTGCAGACCACAGCGGCATCAAAGCAGGACATATTCTAGTCACGTGCTGGAGATAAACAGAATAAACTGCTGACAACTGAATGGAATGCCAGTACTATGTGCCAATATTCTTTATTCTTATTCTTCAGGGCACATCTACTGTATAGAACATCACTTGGGAAGGACTTGCCCATGGTCAGCTGGCTGAAGGCACAAACATCATGGCGGGAGGTTACTGCAGAGCAAAGCTGCTGAGCTCACTGAGGCTGAGAAGCAGAGTAGGGGAACAGTGCCACAAAGGATTGGCAAGAGACCACATACAGCACTAAGGGTCCACTTCCGTGGCCCACCTAGGCACACAGAAAGGAGCGTGTGCCACAAATGCACTGGGCGGTCCCCATGCCAACCAATTTGACACGGTCAGTCTTAAGTCTCGCATCGCTGTAGTATAACTTCCAGAAGTACAGCTCATTCTTGATGCCCGATTTCCTCTGAAACTCTCCTTGTTCTTTTCTCTTTGTTGATTTTGTTCTGTGTCATTTTATTATGATAAACCATAGCCACTTGTATCATGATTCCTGAGATTTGGAGGCCTCCCAGAAAATCACCAAATCTGACAGTGGTCTGGGAAACCCCTGAAACAAATACTTCCTAGAATTCTTTTCCTTGACCCAGTCACTCATTTAAAATTGTATACTTGGAAAACTAAACAGAGTGTCGCACTATGCCCACTCACATTCTCTGGCACTGGGGTATATTAAGGGTGACACTCTTCCCGGAGGGGGGCATTCGGGCTTAGTCATTAGGACAACTGTCACGGTCTAGTTGGTTTTATATATAACCAGAAGCAAACAAATACTCATGTTTTCTTCTTCAGAATAAATCAAAGGAAATTTGAAATTCTTAAAGCAAGCTAAAAAACAAAAAGAAAATCATTTCTAACAATAATGTTGTGAGACCAAGTAAAAAGTTCTGTAAAAAAGCAAATAGCCAATAAATGTTATAAAATGACCCAAAGAACCCTCTAGCCCTAAACTGAAACAAAAACAACACATATAGTTTGAAACAAAAAGAATTTTTAAAAAGTCTAGCAAGAAAAACAAATACTAACTAAATACAGAGTCCTAAAAGAAATATCAATAGTTTGGATGATTAAAAGAGTAAGGTGATATATAAATGTAAGAACAGAATAAAAACACCATCAACTCTAGAGAAAATTCATATGCTGAAATGTAGGAATGTCACTTACCTATATGGATATATTTCCTACTCTTTCAATAGCTATCACTGGATTATGTTGTGTTATTCAGCTTTTTAGGGAATCTGGTTCAGTAATCACTACTATGCTTAAAATACTATAGTATTTTCATCATCTGATCTACTTAGGCACCTGTACCTCAGCTATTGGGAGTATTTCAATAAAATTACATCATTCTCAAGTTACTACAAGATAAAGCTGGTATTATTAATTCCCATCCAGATGCACCCTGACAGACACACCCAAGTCACGTTTGGCCCAACGCTTAGGTACTTCATGGCCTCATCAAGCGCACCAGCACCACGAGAAATAGACATGAGAACTCTGTTTTGTGACACAGGGCTTCAAACCCCGAGGGAATCCACAGAAGAAGATAATAACATGTTCTCTTATCAAGTTGGCAAAAGCAGTGGCCCACAGTAAGCAAAAGAGAAATGTCAAGTCACCAAGACAGCAGATGATAAAAGAAGAGTGATTGAGTGAAAATATTAGTAAGGCCAGAAACCCTACCTATTTACCATGTTTCAAGACCAGATCCAAATAAGGTTCTACTTGCCATAGCAGTGAGGAATGCACAAGTCAGAAGAGCAACAGCATCGGTGGAAAGTTCAGTGGTACTTCTGATTTGCTGGCAAAGCTGACGGTGGGAGATGCCATCAGAATGTGGCCCTATCATCGCGAAAAGGAACCACAAGATTGCCAAAATTATAGACATCACGTAGCAGCATTCACTTGTCAGCAACAACACGGCACACTTACGGTAATGAGCAGCAAGTTTGGATGCCAACAGGTGGAGTTATCCTGCAGGCAGCTACAGATGTGTAATCAAACGGGACTCCCTAAAAGCAAAACCAATGAGCGCCTCACAAAAGCATTACTCATTCTGCACAAAGAGAAGAATCTAAAATGGATGCTAAGCAGCTGGCTGTGGACATCAAGTGACTGTGTCATGATCAAAGATCTATTGACTCAACAGAGCACAAGGTCAGATGAGCCCAATGGCAATGCACTATTAGATTAAATTAGGATTTCTAGATGTCATGATGAGATTAATATCCCTGTAAAACAGCGTAAAGATTTCAGGACAGCTTCCCTCTGCCACATGAGAAACACAGCAAAAAAGCAGGCAGCCTGCAGTCAAGGAAGAGAGCTTTCCCCAGAACCCACCACTCTGGCTGCTTAATCCCGGACCTCTCACCTCCAGGGCTGTCAGAAAATAACTGTCTGTGCTATACAAACCTCCTTGTCTATGGTACTTTGTTGTGGCTGCCTGAGTTGACAAATGCACCTACCACAAAGAGTAATTTTAAAAGTTTGAAAGAATTCATTTGCTAAAAACACCAGGACCATGGTATTTGGAAAGAAATGTTGTTTCATAATTCTATCAAATATTTTTCATGGTTACTGACTTATTTGTCTCCCTTTTTATGACTTGAAATTTCTAATTTTCAAAAAAAAAAAAAGAAGAAAGAAAGAAAAACCCTCCATATAAAAAAAAACCCTCCAAATAAATTTTAAAAGTTTTTTCTGCATCTATGGTCAATTTTTTTCCAAATTTATTATTTTGTGATTCTGCACTTTTCTTTATGAAGCCAGTTAATAGATTCTCTACTTTATTGGGTTTTTTTTCCCATAGAATCTTTTCATTACCAATGTTAATATTTAGGTTTTCTTCTTTTTTAGAAGATTATTTTTTGCTTTACCTTAATTATTTCTCTTTTGCATTCCCTTAGCTTAATTTGTTATGTTAGCTTAATTTGCTTGCTTTCTAATTTCTCGTGATAAGTGTAATACACTTATTTTGCCATTATTTTTTACCCACTCAGATGGATACTAAAAATTTTGCACATTTCTTTATTTAAACAAAACTTGCCATAGGTCTTGACTACTATTTCCCTATGATTATTTTCCTATTATTTTGTAATCATCTTTTAATTATAGGAGATTTCATAAATTATGAAGTTTTTAGAATTTTTTGTTTAATTTATAATTTTCTCTGTGTTGTTATATAATGAGATGTATGGAATATATTTGGATATTTTTAATTAGATTTTTTTCATTAAACATTTGGTTGATTAAAAACAGCCTTATCCCATTACTCAGTTTTACTACATCATTTTTGGCTTACAGTGGCATTTTATGTTGTCTTTCTATTACCTATACTGTCACTTTGACCTCTGATACGCATCAGTTTTGGATTAAAGCACTGAAGATTGAATGCAGACCCTAACACAGCTAAGCAAGTCCTTCACCACTGAGTCACACCCCAGGCCTTTCCAGTGTTTATTCTGAGACAGCCTCAGGCTGGGTCTGAACTTGCATCTCTTGCTTCAGCTGTCTAAGTAACGGGTTCACAGGGCTGCATCGCTGTGCTGGCTCGATTTCTGACATCTATTTCCTTTTCTCATATTGTCGCCAACCAAAACTTAGACAGGATATGGCCTATTATCTTCACATCTCCACTTTTTAAACCATATTTCTAAATGTGAATAAGAGTTGAATTAGTCTTTTAAGGACAAGACAATTATCACAGTAGAACTTCAGCATGATTCCACTGTAACTATACCAGCAGTATACTTCACGTGATGTAGATTCTTTTAACATTTTTAACAATAAATTTTTCTGCACAATAGTCCCAAACCTAAGTCTTAGTTTGATGTCTAAATAGGTCCATTTTTTCATTATATTTATACACCTGTTTTCCTTGCTTTGATTATTGTTTTCATTTTCTTGATTTTGTCAACAAGTAATAGTTTCAAAGATATTTTGTGTGCTTTAGTTCTTAATTTCTCCTACATTTGAAAATCTTTCTGGATCTCCATGGATAAAAGCCTTCTGGCCGGGGTGTCATGCTTTTCAGTCCCAGCCCAAATGTCTAGACCTTGCTTCTTCATTCTCCAGCCCTGAAGGGTTCTGAGCCAGGTTTTTCTGCTCTCATTCTCAGACCTTTAATCCTATGCCCGGGTGACTACGGGGTTCTTTCTTTGTCCTTGAATTTTATAAGCTTTGCTGTCTTCATGTAGATCATTCTTGATTTTTTTTTCTTTTAAAACACATCATGACCATAGTTAAATACTTATATTCTTTTCAGGCGGAGAGATTATGGCTTGATAATAGTGTTATGTTGGCTCTTGCCTTTTTTTTTTTTTCCT
The DNA here is from genome assembly GCA_004363535.1 of Dasyprocta punctata. Lineage (NCBI taxonomy): Eukaryota > Metazoa > Chordata > Mammalia > Rodentia > Dasyproctidae > Dasyprocta > Dasyprocta punctata. The sequence continues at coordinate 14,717 of RJWM01020241.1, forward strand.
GCTACAAATCTGGTATTCACATTAACTATACATTCTGAAGACCTATCTGGCATCTGGCCCAATGGGTGTGAAATAATTTCCAGGATGTTTTTAAGCGAAAAAGTGCAAAAGATTATATATAGTATGCTATCTTTTATATAGAAGTCATATGTATGTTTGCTTATTTTTGCAAACAGAAACACAGCAAATCTGCATAAGAAATGGATAAAATTATTTACCTAAGGGAAAAGGGCAGGTAGAAAGACTAAGGGAGGAAGCATATACTTGGAATGTGTAGAATTACTTTCGTGTTCCAAATAAGCCAAAAAAAAAAAAAAAAGAGGAAGAAAAAAGCTAAACCAACCAAATTGTACACATACACATTTTTATAGTTCTGCCTGCTAAAAGGGTCTAGTAGAAATAAGCAAGCCCAGGGCCCAAAATTTGTGTTCTAAATGTTACTCTCCAGTGAAAAGAAGGTGTCAAATGTGAAGCTGTGCATACAAAATCCGAGTCGCTCTGTGATAGTCCTTCTGTCACCAGCCATGGCTCTTGGAAACTGAGCTCCCCACCCTCTTCACCCACCTTTCTGACATGACGAGAGGTGAACTGCGGTGAAGGCCACCTTCGTCATCCTCCCTGCCATAGCGTCACGGGCCTGCGCCTCCGAGGGGGCGATTCTGCATCCTGACTGCTTCCTTCTCTCCCTCTGCCAATTTGTATTTTTCAAGTTTCGTTTTGCTTTGCTTTTTTGTATTCAATATTGCAGTCCCTAAACTGGCATATGAGACAAGCTATGAATAGCAGATGAGAAAAGAAAGGTGAGAAAACTCCAGTTACCTCAAACAGAAGTCTCTAAACTAGTAGGCTGGCCTCCACATTGATTTGGTTGGTAACAATCTGACATTTCTGAATCGGCTAGTCACTGCTGTAGGAAAGAATCTCCTCTCAGAAAGGACTCTAATAAAGCTCACCAAGTACATTTTTTAATACATCGCCAGCAATCGTAATTGGCAAGATTATGGAAATAGGTTCAAACTTCCAGTTTTAATGACCGAATGGGTTTCTGGGTTTCTGGGTTTCTGTGTCTCCACTGGAAGTTTAGCAGAAAATTAAAGAGGCTGTGTCAGGGACTGTGAGTCAAATGCAATATTAACTTAAAAGTTACTTTAATCCTCGAAAAAGTCGTTAATCTTTATTTATTACATCTTCATTGTACCCTCTGCACACTCTTAAAAATTAGTGCTCGGTTTGGTTTGCCAGCTTCCCCGGCTTTACCGGGGCTCCCTGCAAATGACCCTCGCAGTGTTTGGATAGACGCTTTTTCCTCTCTTAGGAAAATGCGAAGCAGAGGAGTATGTTGTCTCTCTCTGCCAACATGATTTGCTCAGCCATGCGGCCTCACAGTGTCCTGGGGAAGGTCTTTTCACCCCCAAATGAACAAGCATTTCTGGTCCTTCCTCAGGTAGCTCCCTTTTCCCAGGTCTTGAATCTGCCAGAGCTGAATTACTCTCAGGGCACCAGGAGGGACCTGCTGAAAGGCGGCGGCTGTCGCTCTCTCAGTCCTCTAATCTCATCGTTTCCTCCTGGCCTCGTGCACGCCGGGGGTCACTGAACAGCCTTCCACACCTGCAGGTGTTATTTTTGAACTCTTCTCTAGGGCCCTTAAGACCAAAGTTGGGTCTTTTCTGAGCTTCCTACTGCTAGAAACTAAACAAAGGGAAGTGAGAGAAGGTCACTGATAAAGGCCTCTTCAGAGGGCAGGATGGGAGAGAGTGTCTACAAGACATTTTTCAACAGAGCAAAACAATTGCTCCAAGCCCATGGCTCGGCCTGCAGCATGGAAAGGCTTGTAACTTATGAGCCTTTCCATGCTGCAGAAAGGGAGGGGTTGAACACAAGACATAGTCCCCAAGGTCATGCCCCAACCAGGTCCCCCTGCTGCATTTCCAGTGCCTCCCTACAACGTCATAACTATGAATCTATTGATGGTTTAACCCAGTGAAGAAGTGACAGCCCTAATGACACAGTCATCTCTAAAAGCCCCACCTCTGAGCCATGGCCCACAGGGGACCAAGCCTTCAATGCCAGCGTCTTTGGGGCATATTCCAGACCCAAATTACAACACCCTTTGTCCCCTCACCTTTCAAATTTTATTAAGGTGTCTTATTCCCTACTTCCTTGTTTGCCTTTTTTCATTTGGATTTCACTTGGGTTTATTCTCAGCCTCTTATTTAACTCTTCATTTGTGTTTTTATCTTCCTTCACATGTGTTTCTGATGACTATCAATCATTCTTACTCAAATACCTCAGTTTACCCTTTCACTGCTTTTTTTGTGTCAATCCCCACTTCAGGCCTCAGATGGTCAGCAGGTAGTTCTTCATAAAGATTCAGAACCTTTTTCCACACATCACCATAGATCGATCACATCAACAAAGTTTAAAATATCATATTTACTTGTACTTTCTCCAGGATTTGTTTTTATCAAGATCATATTGACTACAAAGAACAGGCTTTGTCTTTTAGATCCATCTCAAATCTTTATTTCTCTCTGCAAGTGGATGCACTGATACAGAATGTAAAAGTTATGGAATTCTTTCAAAAGAAATGCAGCTACCTCTTTCAATCACAACTCATTTATTTTCATGATTTCTGATTATTGGATATAATTCTACAAGCTGCATGTTCTCTGTGTAAGTTTTTTATAATACATTTTCTTATAGGAAAAACAATAACAGAAAAAAAGCAAAACCACCCTTGTCCCTGTGTACCTTCAGCCATTCTACCTGCCTGAGAATTCGCTTCCCCAATTTCCCATAGTTCCTTCTGTGCCTCCCTCATGCTGCTGCCACTGCAAATGACAGAGGAGGAAGCACAGAGCATAAAACTGTGGTGCCCCACGTGCCCAGGACCCATCTTTTCCGTCCAGTCAAAGTGGCCACAGTGACTCTGACGATATCACACCTCACCCAGGGCTGAGGAAACCTTGCAATCATCACTGACTTCTCTTATAATAGATTTTTTAAAATGTCAGATGCAATCTCTGGTCCCCATGGGTGATACCCCAAGGTGGTACACTCAAATATCCTCATAAGTAAGTTTCAAGGTGTCTTAAGTGTTAGTGAGTCCGGCACTGTAACCCCAGATCCGTTCTCTGTGGTTAGCGTGACTCACAGGGCCCTGTCCTCACGGGGTCTCTGTTGGACCCGCAAGTGCTTTGTTTTTCCTCCCGAACCCCAGCATGCAGTGACGTTTGTACCCCTCACACACTACCACAGTAGAAAAATGGCAGGTTATTTCTCAAAATACAAAGTTCCTTTGTAAATATCTAAAACAATTAAAAGTAATATAATGGCATAGGCCCATATTATTTTTTAAAATATCACTGCATATTCTAATAAGAGAAAAAAACAAACATAAATAAATGTTTTCACAAACACAGGAATTAAACCTACCTTCTTCAAGAAACAAAAAACATGTTAGTGCAAACACAACTTCAAATTCAACAGAAAAAAGTTCCTGCTACCAGAAATTCTCCAGTCCAAGCGGAGCGCACTGCAGGGATTTGGCTACGGGATGAAACGTTCTTGGACCCAGACTGACCTCTCCTCGGCAGCCAACCACCTGCAAAAACACTTACTCTTCAAACGGCTGAAACTCTCCACACCAGGACAGGCTGCCCCTTCTACTGTCCTGTCGGGGCTGCCGCACAGCTCTGCCCTCCGCATTTTCAGGGCTGCTGTGGGCTGCACAGATCACTCTGCCATTTCCGTGTTTGCCCCCTCACCTAAATTATAAACTTTTAAATGTCATGTAGATGCTTAATAATTGTCACATGGATTACTTAAACCAAAGAATAGGGACTTACCTAAAACAAACAAAAGTTCGACTGTTCAACTCGAGTCAGAAAGCTGAATGTAAACAAAATTAATCTCTGCATCTTTCCTTTGCAGCTGAGGCTGAACAGCACCAATGCATTTGACTTGGGACAGAGCCGAGGATTGCTGACAGTTATGTACGTAATTTGCAGCTCAAATGAAAACATAGGAACTCTCATTCCAAAGGCAGGAAAAAGAAAAGCATTAAAGGAACTGAAATGCAAAACTTTTTTCCTTTTTTCAGTAGACCTTTTCTATTGTCATGATGTTTTGTTACTTAGTATCACTCAAGGTTAACAAAAATTTAAATGAATTATGAATTTTACCATTTATCTTCATATCTTTTTATTCTTTGATATACTTTAAATGCAAATACAAGAGCAGGCTGATTATCACCCAAAATACACAATTTCCATTTTGTAGCTCTCACATACATATGTATTTCATTCTTTTCAGAACAGCAACAACAACAAACAACACTAACTCAATTGTTTTCATTTCATTTTTGATGTGCACTGGTTCTACCAACACACTGTATGTTCAATATAAGAATGAATAAGGAACAATTTAAGGGAAAAAATAAACCAGAGTTGCCCTATGTGTCCTTTCTCCTCCTGTGTGGCTAGTTTTGGCCTGAGTATAGTAGTTGGCTAATACAAGGAAGCAACACAATGAAGGATGTGATAAGATTCCTTGGTTTTCTTAGGATGTCATTGTCCTTTCTGCATTTGGAGAAAGTTCCAGTTCAAAGTGTGGCATCTGGGAGCTCTCCATGCATCGACTTACTTGGTCTTGCACGTAGCACACCTGCGTCATCCTCACTTTCAATCCTGCTGAACTCACAGGCCTTGAACGTCCTCTGGAATTCTGTGCTTGTGGCTCACTGTGCACATCATCCATATATGGGACAGCAAGAGGTGACAGATACACTCCCTGCGAGTGTCTCCTCTGCTCGTGCGCTCGCTCTGTTGTGTTTTATAAGTGGGCCTTACTTATAAAACACAAGTTCAAAGATAAAAAAATTTCAGAATTTCAAGATGGCAACAAGAACACTAAACAAAACGCAGGCCATTCTGAGCCACACATCCGTGGAGCTGGTTCTGGTGGATTGGTTCACGTGCCATACAACAAGAGCTGGAGTCCTCTAAACCCTCCCATTAACAACAGATGGCATGGTGCTGAGTGCCTGTATTTCTGCTAACGCAGGCTTTTAGCTATCTCCTCATACACACCTTCAGGTGAAAGGAACCATCCATTCACACTGGCCTTTTTAGGCAAGTTGCCACAAACAGACTGAGCCGTGTTTGAGTTCTGCAAAGTGTGTTCCTCCTTCCAAATTTCCCCAACCTTGAACAGCCTCCCATGCTGAGCAGAGCACTGGGGCAGGGCTCGGTGATGAGGAATGCACGCAGCATGGAGCCCACGCTAGGTTTCTGCCTCCCCGAGCCCTGCTGGTTCTCCTCATAAGCAGGAGACTGCAAGCCCAAGTCGTGAAGCACAGCACTGGGAGCAGTCTGGAGGTGGAACCCTTGTCAATCACCAACAACGGGGCCTGCTCAGCTGATAGCAGAACTACTGCTGCTGCCTAAGGAAGATTACTGTGAGCATTCGGGAAAAGGCAGCAGAGTGACCTTTCCTTCTGAGAGCCAAAGACTCAAAGGGTCTGACAGCTCTACTGATGGATTTTTTATTCTTGGGATTCAAGAGGCATTAAAGCACTTTAAGTCAAAGTAGCTATCCTCATCTCCACGGAGCTTTTCATATTACATGCTACCACTTAGCAATTAATTAGATTATGACTGATTATTATTTACTTTTCCTGTCACTTCAGTCTACAAATAGATGCTTACACCATCTTTCAACAGAGCGTTTCTGTTTGCTAATGTGCCGCTCTTCAGTTGAGGTGAACGCTACGTTTCAGAGAAACACGGTGAATAAGACATGGCACCAGCATCATTAGCAATGAAAAGTAAGAAAGGAAAAACAATGAAAGGCTTGTTATTCACTACCTGCAAAGATTATCTCAAGATGGGAGCTAAATTTTGGCATTTTTATTGAAGTATTACTTCTATACCATAAATTTCATCAACTTAAAAAAGAGAATCCAGTAAGTTCTGATAAATGTATAGCAGCATCACAAGCATAACAGAAGGATTTTCCATCAGTCTACCCAACCCATGCCTCTTTGTAGTAAATTCTGTCCCTTTGCACCATACCTCTGACACCCGCTGTCCCGATTGCTCTCACTGAGCCTTCCCCTTCCCAGAAGTTCCTGGACATGGTTATGTATCCTGGACTCCTGTGGCAGGCCTCTGTACTCACCAAATGCACTTGAGCTTCCCTCATGATTTCACACGTCGGATAATTCCTTCTTATTAATGAATGCGGTCTATCGTACAGTTTACCACCATTTGTTTACCTGTGTGCCTGCTGGTGGAAATCTGGTTTGGTGCCAGTTTGAATTATCAAAAATAAAACTCTATGAACATTGTAAGGCTATCTCTGGAGGAATGTATGTTTTTATTTCTCTAGGGTAAAAAACTAAAAGTAGCATTGTTGGGTGTATGTTTAACTTTATAGGAAGCTGTGCAACTGTTTTTGCAAAGTAGCTACATGATTTTTAATCTCATCAACAATACATGACATTGCTTCATCTCCCACCGACACTTGGGCCAGCCAGTCTTCTGGGTGGGAGACGTCCTACGAGGCAGTGAGAGGTATCTCACTGGTTTCAGTGAATATTTTTCTTACTGACTAATGATGCTGAGTGTTCTTGTACACACACAGTGGGCATATATGAAATACCTGTACATATATTTGGCCCACGTGCTTGATGTGTGTTCAGTGGAAAGCTGTCTCATTATAGAGCTGCAGGAGTCCTTTAGATATTCAGTAACTAGGTCTTTTATCGGGTATGGGCTACAAATATTTTTCTCAGTATGATAACATTTGGTTTATATAAGGGTCTTTTGAAGAGCAAGATTATCATTTTGATGAAGCTTAAGTTTCTCTTTTTTATTTTTCAGTTCACAATCTTTGTGTTCAGATTAGGAAATCTTTGCATAATTCAAGGTCTTAAATACATTTTTTCCAGTTTTTCTGAAAGTTTTATACATTCAGATGTTTCATTTAGGCTCTTGATCAATTTTTGAGTTTATGTCTACATTCAAAATTATATGGAGTATACCCCCATGAAGTTGTGGTTCAGAGTTCGTAGACTCAGTCACTCGTAGAGTTTTCCTTAGACTCTCACTAATAATTGTTTGGGAAAACCCTATAATTTTGTGGAAATACAAATATCTTTTGAAATTGCCTTGGGCTGGGTGGGCGAGTTGCAGGCAGCCCCTCTGAGAGTGTTATTCGCTCCTCCGTGCTGCCCTGTAACCCATCTCTGGCCCCACACCAGTATTTGGCATCACAGAAGCTTGCTGCACTGTGTGTAGCTGTCGCCAGCATTCTTGGTTTTTTGCTCTTAGAGCCCTGAGATCCCTAAGATGCCACCAAAACTCCCTGTACCTCTTAAGGCTTCATTAACACAGTATTTTATTAAATTAAATTATGCAACTGTGCGAGATAGAGCATATTTAGGGTTTAAACCATGAAAATAATCTTCTATAGGCATTTTTCTGACCATATCTGAAATTCGCTGGTTTTTACAATTTGTGGGTACCCTAGGAACGTAATTCCCATGAATTTGGGGGGTCCGCTGTATGGTTGTTGCTCAACCTTCAGTGAGATTATATCCCGACAACCCCACTGGAAATTGAAAATATCACAAGCGAAAAGGCCTGCATACCCCTGTGCCACTGAGCATGGTAGCCTGGCAACACAGTACACTGCAGAGGGTCGGCTGGTCCCACTCAGCACCGCGAGAGGCCACCCTGCCACAGAGAGCCAGCCAGAGAAGAGATTAAAGCTCAAAGTGTGGTTTTTGTTCAGTGTGTAACATTTCCCCACCATAATGAAGTTGAAAAGCAAAGGATCATGTAACTCATACGCTCAAAAGCCTGGGAGCATCCAAGGGGGAAGCGCAGCCCATACTCACTAGCATTTTCTCTTTTGCATTTGTATGTCCAATCATGTGAGCATTATTTGTTGAAAAATGTATTCTTTCTCCCACTGAATTGCTTCTGCCCCTTGGAAAAGTCTCCTGCCCTGGAAACCTGGGCCTATCTCTGCACTCTCCGCTCTTACACATTGATCTGTCGGCTGATGCTTTAGACAAACAGCGCTGTCTCCATTACTGCAGCCTGATAGTAAGCCTTCAAACCAAGCAGGGCAAGTCTTCCATTTTTGTTTTTCTTTTTTCAGTATCATTTAGGCATATTTAATACCATTTTTATACATAAATTTTAGAATCTGCATGCTGTCAATTTCTAGCCAAATGATCTGCTTAAATTTTGACTGGAATTGCATTTGGCTCATAGATCAATTCTGAGTGAATTTGCCATTAAATAATGAATTTTCTGATTCATAAACACGGAATATTTCACATTATTAAAATGTTCCCTAACTTTTAAAGTTTTGAAGCTTTTGCTCTACAGTTCTTCCACAGTTTGCATATTTTATTCCTAAGAAATGCATTTTTTAATTTTAAATAACATAGATTTAGAATTAAATCTGTAATTTTACTACAATTTGCAATATTTTGATCAATTGATTTTTATATTTACATTTTGTGACATTATTAAACTCATTACTTGGCTTACTTAGTCCTTTTTGCTTTGTTTTTTTGTTAAAATCTTTAAGGTACTCTGCATAGATCATGTTTTTTTGTTTTGTTTTGTTTTTGTTTTTTTTTGTGGCACCGAGGATCGAGCTCACAACCTCGCGCCTGCCTGACAGGCACGTAAGCCGCTGAGCCAAACTCTCGGCCCTGGTTTTTTGAGGCGGGGTCGCACTGTGTAGCTCAGGCCGGCCTTGCGCTCTCGCTGTAGCCCAAGCCGGCCTCGAACTCATAACGCTCCGCCTACCTCAGCCTCCCGATAGATCAGGTTTTTAAAAGAGAGATTTACTTTTTTTTCCTTGCCGATTTGCATTCTTTTCATGTTTGTATTATTACACTGTGAAAGACCTCCAGTAAGGTAAAGAATAAAAGTAAAAATGTAGATCCAAGAGTTGCTCCCAATTTAAGAGAAAGAATTCAGTCTTTCTCCCAGTAAATACTGTTAGAAATTAATTTTGTAGTCTCTGTATCAGATGGTAAAGCTCCTTTCCTCTTCCTAATTGGATGAATTCTAATGATAAACTGGTGCTGAGTATTGATAGGTACTTTTCTATTCACATATATAAATTTTCTTTTTTAGTCAGTTAAAAGGGTGAATTATGTTACTTGCTTCTTTTTAATGATAAAGCAACCTTGTAATCCTAACATATGCCCCACTTGAAATTTTTATATTTCAACTGTCAATATGTTGTTAAAGATTTTTGTACCTGTATTCATAAGTGGCATTGTTCTATTGTTTTTATTCCTCATATCTTACCTGGTTTTGCTAGGAAGATATTCATAGCCTCACAAATCAGGTTGAAGTTTACTGTCTGAAAGAGCTTTTTTTAGAACCGGTATTGTTTCATTGATAAATTGTTGATAGAATTCATGGCATGAAAGTCTTTTGAGTGAAGTGTTTTCTTGCAAGAAGGTGTTTGACTGTAGATTTAAGTTTTTAAATAGAGACAGAACTGCTTACTTGTTCAGCAAACTCAGGCAATTTGTGTTTTTAAGGGAGTTTGTCATTATTATTCAAATTGTCATATTTACTGATATATAGTCAGCATATTTTCTTACTATCATTTTCTATCTCTATGATGACCTCTTTCATTCACGGTACTGGTAACTTCTTTTTTTTCTAATCAATGTAATTAGAGGTTAATTATTATTATTTTGAAACAAATTATTAATCTTATTAATTACCCTTACATTTTTCCATTTTTTCTTTCAGGAAGTATAGTTCTTATCTTCGTTTCTTTTTGTGGTTACTTTGCATTTGGTTTCCTCCTCATTTTCAGCTTCTTTAGGTGAATAGCTAACATATATCTGGGAACCATTTGTTTAAATAATAAATCAGCTATAAATTTTCTTCTCATCACTGCTTTTGTGACATCCCACAAATTTTAACATTTTGTGTTTTTATTTTTAATAATTTCAAATACTTTTTAATTTCTCTGACAGTTAATCTTTGATTGATAGTTTATTTTGAAGTGAGTTAATTTCTAAGTATTTAGAATTTTCCAAGTATTTATAATTTATTTGTAATGCATTTCTATTTTACTTTTGTAAGACTTAAATACCTTTCTTTACTGTGACTTAGTAGCTTAAATATTTTACATCTTGATAAGTGTTTCCCTTTGAAAACAGATTTATGCTATTGCTTTTGAGCACTGTTGTATAAATTCCAAATTAGAACAAGTTAGTAGGCTGTGTTGCTCAACTTTTCCATATCTTTAGGGATTTTCTCTGTACTTGCAGACCCAATTACCAAAAGAGAAATATTGACATCTTCAAAAATAATTGTGCATATTTCCCATTTTTCTTTTCAATTCTCTCAGACCTTATTCTACGTATTTTGAAATTGTTATTGGGAACAATAGATTATGTCTCTCTTTATCTTTTTTCTCTAAAGTATGACACAGACATCGTACACTTTCATTTGATTAGTGTTTATATAGTATATCTTTCATTACTTTTTAAAAATTTAATCTTAGATTTTTATGTTGAAAATGGGGTGTCTTTTAGACAACATATACAAGCACCCTACATTAAATGACAATCTTTGCCTTTTATTGGATGTGTGCAGACCGTCTAAATGCAGTGTAAATATTAATATAGCTGAGTTTTAAACTACCATTTTGACATTATTTTTTTCATTGTTCTAACTGGTTTTTGTTTCTCTTCACCTCACTTGTTTCTATCTTATTTGAAGTCAACTGTATAGATTTCATTTTTTCTATTTCATTTCCACCATTTTCTTTTTAGTTATACTTTATGTTTGGGAATTTTTTAAATTGTTCTCTAGAATTTATAGAATATCTATCTTCAAATATTATACCACATCATTTTATGATACTATAGTGATATTACTTTACTTTTTTCCTTAGTGGTGTGGTCATAAATTTTATCTTTATATACATGAAAGCCCCATGTGTTATTATGTCTGCTTTAAACACTTTATTATCTTTTAATACACTTTAAATTAAAGTAAAAAATGTATATATTTACCCTCATCTCTATCATTTTAAGTGCTCTTTATTCTTTTACATGGCTCCAAACTTCCATAGGGTAAGATTTTCTTTCTGACTGAAAATAACTTCCTTCAGTCCTTTTTTTTTGTGTACCTCTCTGCTATGATGGATCCCTCAGCTATGAAAAGTCTGAAAAAGCACTTATTTCAATTTTAAAAACTGTGTTTGCTGGATATAGAATTCTAGTTGTCCATGTTTTTTCCCTTTCAGTGCTGCTCCACTGCCTTCTGCCCGCAGAGTTACTCCCAGGAAGTCTTTTGTCACTGGTATCAAGAATTAGCATCTATGAACAGCCTTCTGTTTCCTTGGCTATTTTTTACAATTTTTTCCCATATCATTGGTTTACAGAAATTTGAGTATACTTGATATTCTTTTAGCAAGATTATTGGATCTGTGAGTATATACTTTTGAACAAATTTTGCAAAATTTAGGCCATTATTTTTTCAAGTATTTATTCTGTTCATTATTCTCTCTCTTTTATTCCTGGTAATCAAAATAAACACATTTTAGGACCATTTATATTGTCTCATAGCTTACTACTACTCTCAATTTTTTCTTTTACAATCTTTTCTTTCTCAGTTTTACTTTTGGTATTTCTTTCACTGTTTTAAAGTTCATTCTATGTAATCTGTTAATCCTATTTGGCATAGTTTTTGTTGTTAAGATTTTATATTTTTAGCTCTAAAAGTTCTGATTGGATCATTTATATATCTTCCATCTCACGCTTCATCATTGTAAGTTTTTCATATGTGATTCAAATTTCTATTATATTTATGATAGATTTTTTAAAAGTTCTTATATACTAATTTTATCATGCATGCCAGTATACATAGTATTTTCTTGCCTCTTCAAGTGTATGGAATATTTATGTTGAATGGTTAGCATGATGAGTTTTATGCTGATTGGTACTAGATATTGTTATATTCATTTAAATACAATGATCTTTGTTCTAGAATTCAGTTGAGTTATTTAAAATGAATTTGTTTTTAGGATTGCTTTTTAAGCTTTAAAATGAATGCATAGAAGCTTTAAATCTAGGCTAATTTAACTCCACTATTGAGGAAATACCCTTCTGAGAACTCTGTGGTTGAACTGTATAATATAAAACTTTTCTATTCTTAAAACAAAATCAACTCCTCTTCCTACCCCCATGTCACCTATAGACTTGTTCTACCAACTTCTAGTGTTCCTTTTCCCTACTTTGAATAACTTTCTGTGGCCCATACCTAGCTGAAGTCTCAGAGAAACCTAGAGCAGATCTCCAGGATTCGTTCATATGCCTATCTTTTCTGGCTCCCCGAACTCCAGTTAAATTGTCCTCTGAAAACTCCTAACTCTAACTCTTTCAGTCAGCAAAGCTGCTGGGTTCTGATGTGATTTCCAAGGCTATGATCTAAAATCTTTCTTCAGACAGTAAAGTTCAACAATCCAATACCTACACCATTTGTCTTATTCCTTTGCAATGTCACTGACTTATGCTGCTTTTTTTCCAAAATATGAACAATCTTGTCTCAAGTATTTGTCTATTTTCTAGTTGTTTGATTTGGAATAGAGAAAACTGTCTCTGTGTCTCTTTTATGGCATAAGCAGAAGTCTCATTGTATGGGTGTGTTTTTAATTCAGGAAGTATTTTAACAGCAACTGCTGGCCATAGTTAGTCAGAAAACTGTACATCTGCACGCAGGATTGTTTAATAGAAGCTAACAACCTAACATCTAGTTCCTCAGACTATGTGTATAATTTGATATAAAGTCATAGGATTGACACATCTCAGGTCAAAGTTGGCTAAGGGACACTGAAAAAAGGGGGGATCAAATTTCCTCTTATTGCTCTTGTCTTCCTTTTGCTAAAATTACAATGCCGAATTAAATGATGAGTTGGATGATTTAGTCAAAAATTAGTATGCTATCTAGCCAAGGGTCTAATCTAATTTTATTTACTAATTCCTTTTTTAAAAATAATTAAATATTTCCTATGTGCCAAACAGTATGGTAACTGCTAGGAGAACACAGAATAAATTGAACATCATCTCACTGATAAGCAACTTAGGGTGTAATGTCACTCTAATACAGAGCAGAAAGAAGTATGTCCCATGAGAGAAATAGATGGAAATTGCTATGAGCATATGCAGAGAAGAATGATTACTCTGACTTAGAGGGATAATAACTAACATTTACTGCATGTTTTCTGTGATTGCATACTTAAACTTCCTCACATAATCTCACACTTAATTCCCAAGTATAGTCTAAGCTGTGCATGCTATTACTCTCTTCATTTTACAAACAAAGACATTCAAATCATACAAGTTAACTTTCCCAAAGTCACAGATTCAATAAACGGTAAATTTAGAATTTGAACTCAGAAAACCTGATTCTAGAGCCCATATTCTTTCCCACTAACTATAACAGAAATCTCTTGTGAACGTTCCAATTGAGTTGAGGCTTACAAAATGAAAATGGTTTTGTACATAGGAAAGAGAATATTTCAGCTTAAGGAATAGCATGAGAAAAATAGAACAGTTAATAAATGTGTGGAATTGCACGACTAATGTTCAAGAAACAGGAATATTGTGAGCATAACATTGGAAAGATGCATGTCATAATGACCTTTAAATACCGCATAAAAGAGAATTCATCTTGGAAGTTTGTAATTATGCATTTATCTAAGTATCTGTTTCTTGTTAAAACTAATGACTTTTTAAAATCAAAAAATACGTAACCACAGCCTGACGCTCAAACGCATAAAAGTAACATCGTGTGGAAAATGTATTGTTTGCTCTCTTAGTATGTTCTAAAGTGAAAAACCAAAACTCCGGACCTTGTCCGCCTTCAGGCAACTTTGTAAGTGTGCAGAGAACAACACAGGACTAACAGCTGTCTCGGTACACTCAAGACAGACAATGGCGACAAGCAGAGAATCATACACACAGGAAATTCTTGCCTAGCCTGATGAAAAACAATGGTTTGCTACAATGGTAATTGGAGTAGCTTTTTTTCCTTTTTTCATTTTTATTCAAAATAAGTCTACAGTCTTTACTCTGTGATTTGGAGATTTTCCCTTCTTTTCCAGATTAGGGAGCATGTCTCCCATGAGTCCTTACTGAACAAGAGTACAGCTCAGTCAGCAGTGAACACAAACAGTTCCGATAAGGCAAGGGAACTTTAGTTCAGGGTGAGTTTCATTTTTCCATCAAGACCACTTTCAAGAATAATGGCTAATTGCAGCATGGTGAAGTTACTTAGTGTCTCTTAGTAAATAGCAAGAATGGAAGGAAAACATAGAAATTATGATTCTATATCCATACATACATACATATATACCTACATATATACATGAATATAGAATCAGAATATATATATATACATATATATATATATATATAATCTTCCTTCACAAAATACTCAACAAAAGATAATGCAGGAATCTGTACAATAAGACTTACAGATAACAAAATCTGGCCAAGGCAGAGTACAGTGTTTTAATTTCTGCCAGTAGCCCCAGAACAAGAAGATGGCTTAGCACGTAGTCAATGATCCAGCCCAAGGCCAAAAGGCTGAGGAGAGAACGTCTCCCAGGCGTGTCTGAGCCCAACCCCGAGCACTGCCAGCCACTGGGACAGTGACTGCACTCCCAGAGATGACCTTCCCGGACACCCAAGAAAAAACGAAGCAGAGGTCAGGGTAGTAAGGAGGCTCTGATTGAATTTTGCTACACAAACAAAATGTTACTTTGTCTGTTCATTGATTTACTTAGAAAATATTGTTCAGTATCCATTATAGGAAAATCCTTGGAAAGATACTAGTAAAAGAAAATATGTATGTAAAAAAATTTTTTTCCTTCCTGCAAAAGTGTTACAAGCTATGGGAGAAGTTAATGTACATATGCCAGGAACAGTCATGGTGGCTGACACATCACCTACATGACAGGAATGACACAGAATAAATACAGAAAGTTAATCTCTTGCAGCTGACACAATTAGACAAGGTATAATGAAACTTTTCCTGTGCTTCAGATACAGATATAAATTTAAGACAGAAATGAAAAGAGTGGGTAAAGGGGTCTGTGCTTGAACAAAGATGAAATATCAGTTGTGGTCTAGAGAAAACATGGTGGTCCCTAAAACTCAAGAAGCAGAAGTGAGCTCGAGTTTGCTAAAGCAGCTGGAACTTGTGGGGTAACAAAGCCGAGAGCCATGGAGGCGAGCATTCTGCATGTGCGTCCTTGGGCACTTGGATATTTTCGTATTTACAAAAACTGCTCCATGAGGCATAAAAGAAAACAGGTCTCACAGAACTGAGAAAAGAGCAGAAATGCTGGAATTTTCACTGTGTGGGAGAATGATGGAGTTCTGGCCAAACAAGAATACAAAAACACCAAAAAGCCCATGTTCAAGGAATAAAGACTATGGTCTAAATAATGACCATTCTAGGGCTGGGGAATGTAGTTCAGTGGTCGAATATTTGCCTAATGCATTCAAGATCCTGGTTTTGAACCCCAGAACCAAAAAAAAAAAAAAAAAAAAAATCCCAGATCCATCATAACAAAATCCGCAAGTGAACATCTGAAGGACCACAGAGAGCTTCTAGGTTATTAACTGTTTTCAAGAACTTTATTTAAGATTCTTTGAAGGATGTGGATCTTGTAATTCACATTTTGTACAGATACTTCTAGAACATCTAGCAAATAATAAAATATTTATAAGATATGACAAAATGTGAAATTTAACCCATAATCAAAAAATAAGCATTTACTAGAAATGGATTCTAAAGTGAAACAGAAGTTGAAATTAGTAGAGAAATTTTGAAAACAATTATATTTGTATTCAATGACATAAATAAAAAGATCAACATAATGAATGGATACATGGAAAATCTCAGTAGAATAGTGAATTCTTAAAAATTTAAATGGTAAAATGAAAAGAACAATATTTGAAATGGAAAATATTTTTGATATATTAACAGCACACAGAAAATTTATAGAAATCATTCAGTCAGAAAAAATGATGAATGAGAGATATAAAAACATGAAAGGAACATTAGCGACATAGGATGCATTGGAGATAATCAAATACATGTTCAATTAGAGCCTTGGAAGGAGAAAAGAAAACAATAGGGAAATTTTTTTTGAAGAAAATCATTTAAAATTTTCAACATTTGAAGAAGAATCAATCTGTGGGATAAAATTCCAATTTGGTTAAACAAAAGAAGACCACATCTAACATATGATGTTAAGGGACTGTAAGATTATGGCCTGGTTCAGTTATTTGCTCAGAGGACACAGGACTCACGAAAGCTACTGTATTGACAACACTCAGTACCAAGGAAGGATACAGATTTAAGTCAGCAAAGGGGAAATACGTGCAGACAAAATCTAGAGAAACCAAGCGCAAGTTTCTGGGTGCCCCGTCTGAACTGGGTCCTGAAGACACTCGCTCCTCCCCACAGGCATACAGAACCCTCGCACCAGGCCCACTTCAAGGGCTCAGAGCTCATCTCTCAGGACCCACTCTGAAAATGGGTCTTTTTCATGAAGTTTGAAAAATCAGCAAGGCTAAGTTAACCCTCTGCTGCACAAACCTCCCTGCCTTTGGTCACTTCTATCTTACAGAGAAGCAATCTAATTTTCCTGACCATTTGTACTACACAGTAACTGTATTAACATGAATAGGTCTAATAATAAAGGAGCCAGTTAATGGGAGGAATAGATATAAAGAAATAACTAACTCATTCATGTAAAATCATTTCATATGTTTTCCTTTTTTGTGCTACTAACTTCCCCTTAACCTAGAGTGATTTATGTTTTGTGGCAAAAAAATTATTCAGAAAAACTTTTTAGCCTAGAAATGAGCTGGCCAGTGAACTCAAGTCTTCCTTGGGCTGTTTTCCATTAGCACCCCATTATACGGAGACTTCAATTCGATCTCACAATGCCCCTGAACATCAGTCGGTCTTATCACACCGCTTTTTGATATGAGCTAATCGAGTCTTACTGACAATGCCAGTGTCTCACCAGCCTGCAATGCGTTCATGATACAATTCCGCCCCTCACAGAACAAGGCAGAAAGAATTTCAGGGGTTTTGCTGAGCCTCTTGGACAGAATTGCCCTTGCTCATATACGATACGTTACCATGAACAAGATCCATTTCAATCCGCCATGGTTCCGTAATTTTTGTCTTCCAAATCACTTGGAGCCAAAGCAGTTTGCTCCTATTTAAAGCAAAGGCTTGCAGTGAGATTGTCTCTCCTGGCAATGTAGCAAGGTCGCCTGTCCTCCCTACGGTAGTCAGAATACCTGTTCCTGCCACTATTGACTATATTACATGGCGGTGTCTCAACGTTTGGAGAGGGGGTGATACAGGGCATCAGTGTAGCTGATGCCTGCCCCCAGGGAGCTCCTGTAAACGTGGGGTGCTGGAGCTCTCCATCGGGGCTCCCGTTAGCCTCAGGAGTTTTGGTGAAGGATCACTGACCCATGACACCTAGCCTTCACATCTCGCACAACGGGTCTGGACGCAGCCTTTTCCAACTGCGGAACCCTAACTAACACTGTCCCCCACGATCGGCTGACTGCCTGCCCATTCCACTGAAACCTCATCATTTCCTCAGGCTGACACGCATCTGCCTCCTTCCTGTGAGAAAATCTCCTGCAATCTGCTTCTTTGGATTCAAAAATCTCTTTATTCTAAAAGGGTGCTCGTGACAATAAGAGAATTCAGCCTGCTTCACGCTGTCTAGATTGTCACTCGTGCCCTTTCGCTCCATCTCTGTCCTGTGGGCCCGTGTGTACCCCACCTTCATGCGCTGGCCTGACTGCGGCTAGGATATATACTGTACGCCCCCAACTGTTAGACTCTTCATCCTGTGGTGGCTGAGTGGCAGTCACAGCCAGACGTATGAGCACGTGTGCCACACGGTGCCCAAGAGCGTACCTGTCTCAGTGTAGGGCTCCTCCGCAGGGGCATGAGGACCTGAAATGTAGAGCCTATTATGAGTTTAGTCTCATAATGAGTACATTGTCTCATTTTATGCCATTTGGCAGTTTTCCACCCTTAGTCATCAATAATTAATCTGTTTTATCATCATAAGATCAAAGTGTATATACATACGGAAATATGAATGTGACTGTGAATCCCATTGACATACACAATTAATATGTGTTGATAGGGATAATAAAAATAAGATTAAAACGTCTCCCTAAAGCAATACTACTCAGAATTGTTGGCTTTCCTTGGACCTTGTCAAATTCACAAAGCTGAAGTGGTCTTGGCCACAATACAAGCATTTCGTGTGTCTGTTGTAACCGTGCTAAGGGACATTCTCTTGCCCTGGGCCTCTCTAGAGGTACTAGTGTAATATTGGATTTCCTTCAGACATAATCCATTTATTCAATCCCCTGCCATCCACCACTATTTCTCTTACCCTCAACTTGTTATTGATTTTAACCCAAACATTTCTACAATTGGATGAGACAGTAGGTTTAGCCACTGTTGTGGTTCAGATTGCTGGCAGCAATACAATAGGCCCTTTGACCTGCAAAGGATACATTTCAAGACTCCCAGAAAGTGCCTATAACTGTGGATATATGGAACACTAAATGCGTTCTTTATTTCTATACATTTTTATCTGTGATAAAAGTTAATTTACAAAATGGACACAGAAAGAGATTAACAACAATAAAATAGATCAAGTACAACAACATGCTATAATAAAAGTTACGCAAATGTTTTCTCTGTTGTCTCTCTTTTCCCTTGCTTCCACCCCTTCCACAGTCTCTGCTATCCCATATTCACCCTTCGTGTTGCAATGGTGTGAGAGGAAACAATTCCTACGTGATGAGATGGACTGGGGCTGGGGCTTTCTCTCACAACACTTTGCCATCAACTGCAACACATTTTTCTATTCATGGCCTCCACCCACAAATGTAAGTTAACTAGATCTTTATTGTGCACTGTGATCATAACACCTACAGTGCGAGGTGCAATAGCAAAACTACCATGAGTTTCTTAGTCTTTCCTCACAATTTCATGGGTAGAAGATTCATTTTGCTGTAGAACACCCTCAGCATACAACATTGGATACAACATTTTTTTTTCTTATTAAGTCAAAAGTTTTCCCATTTTTCCTTAAAGCAGTTTATGGCATTTCTTTGGCATATTTCAATTACTGGCATCACTACTCTTGTATGTTAAGGCCATAAGTAAAATAAACTTACTTGAGCACAATCACTATAAAATCAATACTGCAACAGTCAGCCTGATAACTAAGATGGTGTAGAAGTGATTAATGGAAGGGCGACATGTGCAACATGGATGCACTGGCCTAAAGGGTGATTCACGTCCCCAGCGAGACGCAGAGATGCTGTGAGAGTTCAGGAATTCTCCATTTAATATCCTTCAGCCATAGCAGACCATGGGTAACTGGAACTACAGACAGCTAAACCATGGATAAGGAGGCACTGCTACACCAGTGTAGCCAGTGTCGCCCCTGTGCATTTAGAATAGGTTTACACAGGAAGAGAAATGATATGAGGTACTGATCGCTATAGAATTCGGCTACATCCACTGCCAGCTTCGATTTTGCCAGATGGGATGAAAGCACATCAGACTCTTAGGAATTCTGGCAAAAACATTTAAATATGTAGTTACAGTTTCTTTCTTCAAGATTATCCCTGCTTCTGGAGTTCACAATTATAGCCCAGGTCCTAAAAACATTATACAAGATGGGAGTGGGAATAAAGTTGAGGTGATTTGAGGAGGAATCATGTAGTCGCACCAGCTCCCACCCTGATCCAGAGTTACTCAGATTCCCTGCAAAAGCAGAGCAGTCTACCTAACATGGACCCTTCCTTGACACCCTCAATGTGGAGTGAGAACTCATGTTTAAATTTTACAAGCCAGACTTTTATACTTTTGTCTCCTCTCATTCTAGATGGAAATGTTTCAATTGTCTTCAAATTCTATATCAAGTTACTACTCTGAGGATGGCACCTATTGTGGTATATCCATCTGATGTGATAAGCCTTTTTCCATAAATGTACACCACAAGCCAGATGTTTATCACTTGGTCTGAAGAAATATACCTTGGTATCCCAAAAGAACTCTTCCAGCTCCCTCATAATTATTGAATATTTGTATCAATCTACCCCACGGTCCAGAGTGTCTATTCCTGTCAGGGCCCATCAGTATCCTCCTGAGTATACCAGTAGTGGTTAACTACAGTCTACTTTCCTTCTGTGTTCAGGGACTCCCCACATCCCTCTGTAGTCTCTGTCTCTTGTTTTGGTAAATAGTACAGGTCATGTTGGCTAGAACTGTACTTTAGGCAATAAAAGAAAGGTCAACGATGTGCTCATCTCTGTACTTCTGTGGCTCCTCCATGTCCACTCATTTCATGGACCCACATAGCCACCTCAAGCTAGTGCACTAGAAAGTCTACTCAGGAAGAAGGGTTCTAGTCACCTTCCCATCCTAGAAGGCAATTCTGATGGGCACTAATCTATTCTACTTAGGTTCACCTCTTCTTTTCCCATAGTGGCTTCCATAAGGTGGGGCACCATATCGCAAGTGTTTAGTTGTCCAAATTTCTACTGCCAATCTACCTGGCTACTGGCCAATACCCATAAGTCACTGGACCCCCAAATATCCAGGCCCTGATGTTATGAAATTCTTCCATCACTGCAAGGGAAACAGTAGGCAATTTAATTCACTGTTGTAGTCAGGGGTTACAGAGAGAACAACAGCATAAAGGACACAGGATTTGTAATACTGTTTTATAATAGTCACCCAGAGTTAAACACAAGAAAGTGCAGGAAAAACCTGTCCACAACATTAAGACCCAGGATATTTAGCCAAGGGCCTGGATCCCACAGCAATGTCTTGCAAGAGTCCAGCTAGAGACTCAAATGCCTGAGAATGCCTCCCACAAATCCAACTGGAAATCTAAGAGCCCACAATAAGGACTCATGCCAGTCTATTTACCGTTCTGTGCCGGGAAGGCCAAAGGTCAGCGGTGGAACTAGGAAGTCTATGCCAGTGGGGTGAAGGAGCTGTGCAGTGGGTTGAGGGTTCTACATGGGAGCCAAGAGGTCGCACTCAAAGGAAGAAGCAGGGCTGCCCTGAAGAGCACCACATCCATCCTTAGTGGCAATGAGGTTCCGCGCTCCTCTGACGATGAGAACAGTTGAGCACAGGTCAGGAAGCCCAGCGTGACAAGCTTCTCCAGCACACATCCTCCCCTCTGGAGCCAGGAAGCGATGCACAATATGAGGAGCAGAGCTCCCCCAAGGTGAACCACAGCCACTGTCATAGATGAGGTCCCGAGCTCCTCCGATGATAATGGCTGAATCTACATTGGGGAAGCCAGCACGACAAGCACCTCCAGGAGAACCAGCGGCTCAAATAGCAACTCTTGAAAGAACCCTCAACACCTCGCTCTTCTTCTCCACATCTCTATTTATGCTGGCAACTTTCTTCAGGTGGGCCATCTTTACTCAACACCAGCTGCTAAGTTGACCACCAGTTTTTAATCTATAACATTCACTGAGGTGATTTGATCTTACCTTTATCACTCAAAGTTTTCCTTCATTCACAGAGTGTTGTCCTTTCAAATAGGATGTGGGTCATATACCTCTGAACTGCCATCTGTAAATAAAGGAGCTATCTAATTGATTGGTTCTGATACATTCATGAAATACTTATCCACATGGCAATCAGCTATAGCAGCTCCTACAATGTTTTGAAGTTGACCAAAAAAGGAAACAAACCACCTGTTCATGAATAAGAATAAGCTGAATAACTACTTGCATTCTTCCAGTGGCATGCTCTTATAAAAACAATTTCCAGGACTTCCTCCAAGATGGCCACCGAGATGACACCGTGACAGGGAGACTCCCTGAATATACCATCAAAATGCTGGAATATAAACTAATATAATAACAGAGAGAAGGAAAAAAGAGGGAGATGGGTCCTCTGGACCCAAGAAGAATCTAAAACGAGAACTGTAGCCCACGGAAAGAGTAAAAGAATGAAATAAAGGCGGAGACCAGCAGCACCTCTGTCTGGAGCAGAATCCAATCAGCGCTGCGACCTGAGCTGAGAAGGTACGAACCTGGTGCTCTTGATACGCGGGGGAGTTGCTGGTAGATTTGCTGTGGTGTGGCGCGACAGCAGAGACGACGGTCGACCGTGGAGCGAGGTGGTTGTGAGCGGGCGAGTGAGTGAACCCAGCGGCCCCCAGCCCCCCACCCCCGAGAGAGAGCGAGGGACAGTCATCTTGAGACCGGAACTGCACCTAATTAGGCACGGTTCCTGGAAGGCCATGGCAGAAACGGCGCGGGTGCCCTGGGGGGTGATAGAGGAGGTTTGGTGGACGGCCCTGTACAGTTAACCAGACAGCGGCCCCATCCTCCCACACACTGCAGTAGACATTCGCGGAGCAGAAACAGGCTTGGGAGAGGCAGTGGACCAACACGGCCTCACTGGCGAGCCCAGGAAAATGCCAAGACGGAAAGGCAGAGGGCGCTCTCCGGACTCCGATACAAGCAGAACCAATCGTGGGGATGCTAATGCTGAAATGGTCGGGAGTCCAAAAATTAAACTCTCAGAGGAGTTGACAACAGAACTGGGGAGACAACTCCACGAAGTTATGAAAGAAATTAAAGCAGCACTGTTAACCCAATTGAGAATCGAAATGAAACTCATAATCGGGGAATCGCTAAGCACCTCTAAAGGAAACATAGCAGGAAAGGTGGAGGATGAAA
>RJWM01020242.1:0-37437 GCA_004363535.1 Dasyprocta punctata
AAAAAAAAAATAAAGTAGAAGCCTTATGATAATCCGGTTTTACCATAATTATCAGAACTAAGATATCTACTTACTGTTTAAGACTCTTTATCTGAACTATCTTGTGTCACTGGTTGAACAGTCTCTCAGAATGCATTATTAAATTACTGAGTATTTATCCACAGGCTTGTATATAATGTTTTTATATTATACTTCTTTTAAATTTGGTGCACTGTTTAATTAGAATGATTCTGTAATTTTTGTAATTCTGCTCCCTGTAGACATTATTCCCATGTGTCTTTTTCTCTTCCTATTTGCCTGTGTATAGTTGGAATGATTTTTAAAATATCCTTTGGCTGGAAGACTTACATGCTAATCTGTGTGAAAGTTTGATCCTTCACTTGCAATACCATGTCGATATCCAGGAGGTAATGTAAATTATCTGGAAAAGGAAATCAACTGATGATGTTTTGAATTAATTACTTAATTTATAGTGTTTAAAATCATATAAATCTTAATGTTATATACTGACTATAGATTTTGTAATAATTCAAAATGTAAGAATTAAATATTTGACTATTTTCATAGGTTAGAATTTTATAGCAAAGTTCCATACACTGGGGTGGCTTTAACAACAGATATTTATCTTTCACAATTTCAGGAGACAGAAATTCAAGCTCAAAGCGGTGGCAGATTTAGCGACTGGTAGATACTTTCTTCCTGGTTTATAGATGTTTGTCTTTTTGTTGCAGCCTCACTTGGCACTAAGGAAGTAATTTTATTTCTCTTTCTTTTTACCATACTATAGGAGCTTAAGTTTTGTGACCACATTTGTCTAAGAATATCTTTCATTTCAAATGATTGTAACCCCTTGCTTTTTATGATTTCAGTTAAACTTTTCCTCAATTGATCTTGATCATTTTTCTTTATAGAAATCATGTAAAAATTTGATAGGCTTCTGTCTAATTTACGTCCAGAGCCTTGTAATTAACAAACCAGTAGTCATAAATTTGCATCAGCCCCAACATTTTGATTTCTGTTTTGAGTCTGTCATTCATGGTAATACAGTAGTTACCATTCCTACTTTGCTCTTGATGATAGAGTGTAACCACTTAACTCCTGCCACTCTGGGATTAAATTGACCTTATTTCATTTAGATTTTCCAATTGAGAAGCTGCAATTCCTATTGTGAAATCTGCTGTACAAAGAATGGCAGTCCACAGTGCTGTTAGGTGCAAGGGCTCCATTCTTAATTTTTGCAAGTGTTGCAGAAAAAAGGTCTGTTTTGGACTCATATGCTCGAGTTAATACGTTTTAAATGTTAAATCCATTCTAACATTTCAGTCGCCCTAAGCCTTTCAGTCATCCTCTACATTCAATCAAATTTGCTCACAGTAGGACACCTTTTTAAACTTTCTAATTCCATGAGCTGCAACATTAAATGCAGAAATTCTATTTCATGTGTCCACATCAAATAAACTTGACCCAATTCAACATCATTATGCTTCTACCACAATTTATGCAAATATTCAAGTGTAAGTCTCTTTCAGAAACACCATCACAGATATGAGCAAAAATAATATTTTACCAGATTTATGAATATCCCATTAAGTACCATAATGAAAAAGCAACTTATCTACCCAGTTAGCTAGCTAATCAGCTACTTCTTTACCAATTGTAACCTAACCCTATATGTCCCTTGCACCAGAAGAAAAGCAAACTTCCTCAACTGAACTTAACCATTAACACAAACAAACAAAAACCTCCTAGTCTGAATCATCTCTAAAATCACTTACCATAGGTACAATTCTTTAAAGAAGCACTGAGGGCTGTATAACTGTGAATCTTACTGGTGCCCACACCCCCAAAAGATGAGAAATTCTTGCTGTAAAAGGGGCCAGGGGATTTAGTTCAGTGGTGTAAGCATTTGCCTGGCAAGCACGAGATCATAAGTTTGATTCTGGTACCAAAAAAAAAAAAAAAAAGAAAGAAAAAGTGATGAGTACAAGTATGTTTGGTTAAATGTGCCCTGGTACCTTTTAACTAAAGATCATCAACACTGACAAATAAGTTATTTATTACAATTATATTTTATTATATGCAATTTGATTTTACACAGAAACAAGTCAAATATGTATTTTTTAAAATTAACAATATGTAAATGATGGAATTAACCATCAAAGAACATAATATAACTTAGAACAAAATCTACACGTTAGAAAATAAAAGCAATAATTCTATTTTTTTTCTGTTTCCCTGTAAATGTATAAATCGGTTGTTTGAAAACAATGAATCACTTTTTTAACTATGATATAGATCCTTGAAAATAATGGAGAGTATACATAATCCTGATTTTAAGAAAATGTGAAACAAGGCAGGATAATTTTAAAAATATATTGCAGCAGAGACTATTTGAAAATATACTGTCCTATGAAAAATATTTTCTTTTTAAAATTCTAACAGTTAAGTCATTAAACTGACACAAATAAATAGCTTATTTGTCTCAAGTGCCCAAATGAACTATATAGAAAATCAATTTTGGCTAAACAAAGAACAGATGGTAAATAATGTGATTATATTAAAATGAATATGCTAGTAGTCACCATAAAAAAAAAGCACTAGGTTGCATTTTCTCAAGACTGAATATTGTAGAACAGAGAAAAGAATTATCACAAGGGAATGAGTGTAAGTCGCCTATTATTTCTTTTTATTACCCTCAGACTAACCAGCATCATCATTATCATAAGCAGATGAGTAAAAAGAGAGCTCTGCAATAAGTCATAATGGAATATCATTTAGAGAAAGCATTAACATTGTCATTTTCTTTAAAACCGTGCATAGGAAAGGAAACAAAGGAGGTCTAATAAATATTTTATATGAATGGCTTATTTAGTTACCTGAACACAAAAGATTTATTATCCAGTGCCTTAACTGAATGTGTGTGTAGTTTTAGGCAGCCTGGCCTATCCCTGCAAGTATCATTCCACAGAATTTAAATTGCATTCCTTATTGTCTTATGATTTTGTACAAGCTCACATGTCTTATAATTTTCAGCAGGAAAAATAGCTATTTCTCAGAGGAGTAAAATGAATACAAAACAAAATAGTGTCACAATATTTATGATATATATTCCTATGTTTTCATAATTGCTTAGGGAAATATTTAGGCTGAGAATTTAATGAAAGTTTTACTTATCCTGAGTGCTCAAAACTTTCAAGATAGTTTCCCATAATATATCAATTTCAAAATGTGCTTCCTGTAACCTTGGATCACATATTATTTTTTCCTTTTACCTTTTTTAATGCTAGTAAAGGAGGAAAAAGAGGAGAAAGGGGAGAAAACCATAAAAAAGAAGGAAATGGACAATTCCAAAGCATTTTACTTTATGAAAATTTAAAAATAAATAATTAGTAAGAATTTTATAAGGAAAACCAATTAGGTAGTGTACCGTCTTTTTCAAATGCACAAACCACTAACCATCAAAGAAACAAAAAGATCTTCAAGTTGATTTACATACACAATACTTTCAATGAAAGAAATCAAATTGGCAATAAAACAGCTAATTTATGATATCATTCCATAGTTTTTCAGTAAGGGACAAAAAATTTAGCATTTGTTGGATTATTTTGGTAATTAAAGTAGAAGAAAAATTTTCTCAACATGACAGAAATGAAAATCAGAAGAAAATATATTTTCATTTACAGTTTTTGGTCACACCAACCAATTTGTTTTGTAAATTTCTTTTTTTAAAATCGAACATTACTTACTTAACTTTTGCTTTGTTTTATATAAAATATATTTTCAAAATATTCTTTCTAAAAATAAATTTTTTCTCAGCTACCTTTAGGAAGAAGCTATACTTCGAAAGCATAAGCTTTTATCTTTCCACATGTAATATTTTGTATTCCTAATTGAAATTCCAAGGATTTATCCTTTTATTCTGTTGTCACGACTGCAAAGTACAGAGCACCTCAAAACATGCACATCATATATAATCTTCCCTCCATATACATTCATGAATAAAATACATGTACCTGTAGGTATATATATAAAACTTTACTCTAAAACAACCACTCTTCACATCAAAGTATACCAAGTTTCAAATCAAACTATGAGGAGTTAGTTGTATTGTATACAAATCCCTTTAATCTGTACTAAAATGATCTATTGATTGACAGATAGTGAGTATGAAGGTGATGTTGCTGTGATTACAAATATTTTTATTGAGTTTCTATCATAAATGGGAGACTGATGACATGATAAAACACAAAATGGCATTACTTGTTCTTTCTACATATATTTGAAATTTGGCTGGGAAACTTACCCTGTAGCACACATTTCTGTGTCTGGACAAGGGAACAGTCACAAGCTAGAGTTTTGAAAACAACAGAAACAACAGAAACATGTCAAGCTATTTAAAATATATAACATTTACAATTAAAGGGTTCATAATATAAATAGAAAAGCAAATCCATCATATCATTCTAAAGTTTTGCATAGCAAGAAAACAACTTGACAATTTATGGCCCCTTCACAAAGTTTTCTCCAGAAAGCATTGTATGTCATGTGTTCCATGGATTTCATTAAAGAAAAACAGCCATAGTCTTGCCTAAAATAAATGGGGATGGTGAATATGATACCCTTGCCATGAGGAAGATTTCATGATCAGCTTGCTCCAAGACAGAAACATCCTGGCAGAAGGGCACAGTGGAAGAAAGCTGCTCAGTTCATGGTGTACAGTGTAGAGGAAGTAGCGTGAGTGAATAGGACTAGAGAGGAAGGGGTCAGGGGTCACATCACCGTAATCCACCCAGATACTCTCAAAAAAGTGCTTAACTAATCCCCTAGACTTCTTTTTATCTAGTCAGGTTGATATACATGATTAAAAATGACAGCATAATGATGTTATTAATATTGGGTTTACTTGGTTATGATGACTGTATTCACCTTTCTGAAAGTCTGCTTTTAATCTTCAACAGTTTAGTTTTAAAATTTTGAAATTTACATACATACACAATATGTCATTTTAAATCAATTATGTGTAATCTATGACCTATATATAAAATAGAATTCTTCATACTCTTTCCTTTCAGCAACAATAATTTATAACCTAACTGTATCATACTTGCCAGTGTATTTTGTTATAGAAATATAAAGATAAATGAGCTAAATTACTGTTTTGAGTTCATAAAAATTCAATATGAACAATGAACTAGAAAACCAATATTTTACTTTTACAAATAATTTTTATACAATCAATAAATTTTCAAAATACCATCAGTTAGCTGAAATATAGCTGTGAAAACTTCATAGATTTAAAGTTATACCCATAATAAGAAGAAACTATGATTTGGCATAGTTTTATAAAATTGTTCTATGTTCCTCCAATCTCATAAAAATTATTGACTAATAATTGCATACTATTTATAATGGACATTTTTTTCACTGGCATTAACATTATAAATTTTGAATAAACTTACAGGAGATTGAATTGGTTCTTTCTTTTTTTTTTTTTTTTGGTACCAGGAATCAAACTTGTGACCTTGCACTTGCCACATAGGTGATGTACCTCTGAGTTATATTCCTGGTAATTTTTTTGTAGGCTAAATTGGAAAAGCATATTTGCATTAAAATAATATAGTCTGAATCCTCTATTTGACTTCAAAGAATTTCCAGAACTTTTCAACTTTTCCTTACTGTGCAAAGCATTATTATTAGAAGCCATCTTTATGATGAAGTTGAGATATTGTATATTATTAAAAGAATTTTAGGCAGCATGGGAAGATATTATATGAATGTTATCACACAAAAATATGGAGAGTCTAAGTGCATGACTTTAAAATTATGCAACAAAATTTTGACATCAGCCATTCTTTCTAATTTTGTAATTGTGAATAATAGTATATATTTTAAAATCATTTTTTCACTTTTCTATTTACATGTTTTGTATTTCTGAAGTATTTTTAAGTGAGCATGTCTTACACTGTAAAAATAAAAGGGGATTTATTTGTGAATATTTTTATATTAAATATCCAAAGATTGTTTATAATATAAATACCCAATAATATAATTATTTTTTAAAAAATTAATTATTCTGAGATTCATTTTAAATGATTACTCAAATGTCCAGTTAGGAGCTTGCAACCTGGTTTACTTGTCCCAAGCATTTATTAAACACTGTTATTTGGATTTGCTTTGAAAATGAAGTCTACTGTTTTATATAACAGTTACTAAGTGAGTATACTCACTTGCAGACAGGCAAATCTGATAAGGAATAAAATACTTAGGTTGGAGTCTGAAAACTCATCAGATTTACATAGATTGATGGACTGATTGATTTACCTTCAGTTTTTTGTTTGTTTGTTTGCTTACTTGTCCAGATGCAGTGCCAGAATCTGTGAGCATAAATTCCAGATTTATATACATTAGAAAAACATCCACATGCCACTTTTTCAGATGCACTGACAGCTTTGGATCAATGGTTTACCTGAGAAAAGTATTTTTACCAATATTTGGACTTGAAAGAAGAAAGCCCTCAGTTTGAGCTTCTGTCTGAGGAGCTGGATGGGTAGAAGCAGTTGGAAAGGTGATAAATCAGATGACATTGAAGGAGCAAATGCTAGTTGCAAGGAGCAAATCCAGGAGAGTAAGCTGCAATGGTGTCAGCAAACAAAGGCGATGTCCTGGTTATGAAATCAGGGATCCTTAGAAGGTCAAAAAATTTCTCTTGGAAAAACTTGTGCTTAGATCATAGGTCTCCTTCTGTCACCTCAGCCCTGTCTACAGTAAGACAACTGCAGCAGATGCTTCCGGGCGGTCCTATTCCATTTTTTATTTCAGCTGCTACTTCCAGTTATAGCCACTGTATGGGTCAATTTCAAACTCAGACACCCAAGCTTGGCATTTAATCACTTCTTCAATCCTTTTTCAAGAAGGTTAGTTAGACCCCATCTCAAAAACAGCAACAAAAAGAATGCGAAGCCGGGGTATTGGCCCATGCCTGTAATCCCACCACTGAGGAGGGTGAGTCAGGAAGACCTCACAAGTTTGAGGCCAGCCTGAGCTACCTACTGAGATGAAGGTTACCCTAAACTACACAGCAAGAACCATCATTTAAAAAAAAGGATCTAAAAGACAAAGAAAGCCACTGCTGAATTGCCTACTGATACTAACAGAGGCTCCTTTGCTTGTCCCCATGTGGCACTGACTTCTGCTATATTCTTGGATTGTGAGGGCAGATCCTATCCCATGAGTGTTTTAACTTTGAACCTTTTAGCAGTAACAACAGTTTATTTGCACTTGGAATCATTCTTCTAGTTTGCAAAGTCCCAGTCTATAACCAAATAATACCCACAAAGTGTGGGTAGGTGACTCTTGGTGCACTTAGAAAAATGTTCTTTGAATCAACCTTTCCCCCTCTTATTTGTAGTTGTCTAGATTAACTGATTAAAAGTAGTCTATTCTAGGGATGCAGCTTCCTTTAAAAAAAAGATGAGGGAGCAGGTACAGTCTAACCTAGAGCAGAATGTCCTTCAGCGGTTTAGCCCAGCAACATGATCCCAAAATATAAAATCCAAAAAGTGTTGTCTGGCGTTCTTTGACTGCAATGTACCTGGGATCCTTACAACGAGACAGTATATGCCCTAAGAAATATTTCCAAGACTTGGGGAACTGGTTCCAGATAAATTCTAGTCTCCTGCTATCTCTGCTGTCTACTGTAAATGATAAATAAACTTCAAGCAACTTGGTACATGTCAGTGTGCTCTGTCCTACCACATTCAGACAAGTTGGTAGATAACCAGTGTCTTGCAGATCTGCATCACAATGCTGCTTCTCTTGCAACCTGCCAGGCAGCCAAACAGCTTTGTAAATATGCATGTCACTGAGGGACCTGAAGTATCAGGTGAATGTATCGCTAGCATCATCATCAGGATGGCTATCCAGGACTCCATCTTCTAGTCTTTCAGAACTGGCAGCCACAGCAGCATGACATGACTTGCTTTTGAATGCTTCACCAACTTTTCCTTATTATCTGTGGCTCAGCCCCAGCCTTCTCACACCATATCATTCTAGTTTAATTACTCCATCCCAGATCTTGGCTGTGGTATAAGTAATAGTGGGCCTAAGTTCTCCATACAGTGCCAAACAACATAGCTTCTACCATCACTTTTCCATCTTTGCCACCACCTACTTACTCCTGCTGTCCCCTCTACAAATCTTGATGACTCAGAAGAACACTGAGTCTTTTTTGGTGTGGCTGAATATGAATTAGACTCAGTCAAGCTAAAGCAGAGATCACTGAGCAAGCAAGCCAGAAGGACTACCAACCCCTTCAAGACTAAATCCTTATTGGGCCATTTTATCTCCAAACTGCCAGACAGCAAATCATTTCGTAGCACTGTTTCCTAGCTGGAGGTATTTCTTTCTCTTTTTTTTCTATAAAAATCCATATGAAATTATTTTAATTCTTGTGCATCAGTCTCTGTCAGTCTTTTAAAAGTGTATCCTTTAAAATGTAAATATTATTCTAAATGCTCAGCCTACATGCAAAAATTTGGCACAAATTTGTTCTATAAACCGTGCTTGGTAAAGTCTGTGCTAGACTGAAACAAACTATTTTCCTTGCCACTGGTCATTCATGGTAGAGCCCAGAAGAGCATATTCTTTCCAATACTTCTCAAATTATCTTATATAGTTTTATTTTGTATTTTTATTTTCCAATCCTCTCCCTAGGTTTTTGAAAGTTAGTAAGTACTTTTGTCTTTTCAATTTTTGAGCCTATTATTTCATTGACTAGAAAAGGAGTTCAATTAGCATTTGCTGATGACCTTAATAAATGTATAAGCTACTTGTACAATTTTTTTGAAAAATAATTTTCTTTTTATGGCACAAGAATAGTGTCTAGGTTTAATACAGTTCATATCCATTGCAACTCTTAAATTCAATCATTGAGGTGATGTTACCATTCCTGAAAACTGGTCTATTTTTTCTTAGTCACAGAATCTAGACTTCAAGAGGCTTTTTAACCTCCACTCTTTTGAATTACAGTCTAAGTTCATCATGGAAGCTAAATCAGCACCCTGAAGGATAAAGTTTAATTTGAAACCAGTCCTAATTACCAACTATGAGTCAGGCCATCTCAAACCTTCCATTGCAACCAAGCTTTCAGCACATCTGACTTCCTAATGAATATTGTTACATGGTTATTCCAGACAAAAGTAGTAGAAAAACTGACCAGCTAACCCATATATTTGGTAATTTATAAATCACTGCAATTTTACACCCTTCATTTGTGATTAGTTTGTCACATTACAGTAAATATATGATATACAAATTTGTACTTACAAGTAAAATTTTGCTGTTAGAAGGCCTAAACGTGTGTTACACTGGCCTTAATACCACATAGTAGGTTGTAACTAAAAAGGTAATAGGAAAGTTATAGAAGATTTAGTTTCTTAGCAGAATCTGTATGAGGTTTTATGAAAAGCCAAAGATATACTAAGTTGGATAATAAAACTATTTCATATTTTCTGTTTCTTCAAACAGATTTGAACAAAAATAGAATCAGCCAAAAATTCAGTATAACTATCTAGATCTTTGTTAAAACTTCACAGAAATGTAGGGTGGTATCAAAAGTAGGGCTTCTAAGAATATTAATGGTTTAAATATCACAGAATTCTCAACCAAGCCCAACAAAAACAGGATGCTATCTTGAACAGACCCAGTGATATGATTATTTTAGTATTGAATAAACGCTATTTTAGGAAACCAGTATTTTATGAGCTAGTCTAGTGAAAACACTGCCATCCTGGAATATGAGTTTAAAAAAAAATAATTCAAAGTGAGAAGGTTCTAGTCCTCAAATTTCTTTTTTTAGGAAGAGAATGAAAGTCCTACTTACCTTGAGCTCAGCATACTTCTTTCTCAGAAGAAGATATCCTCAAAAGACAAAAACTGACAACACCAATGGCAGAGGCAAGAACTGAGGAAAACTGTGTACTTGGGAAACATAACCAGCATTTAAACCTCTAGTTGGATATTAGAAATTTACTAGGCCTTGAGTGTCACATGCTTTTCATTCTTCCTCCGCTTGAATGACTGTGTCTATTGTAGAATTATCCAAAGGGACAATGGCTTAGAGTCATCTGGGATGAACATGTCACCAAATCTTGCTGCATCCAAAGCAAATGTTACTATTTATTTCTATCTCCCCAAAGTATGCTTTGCACATAGTGGAAAGATACTTCTCCTTTATGGTTCACTAAGGAGGATGTCACTGGAGATTGCTTTTTTCTGGAGGGTGCCTTTGGGCTTCATGAAAGGGTTAAGGTCCTCATTGTTTAAAGAACTTACTGCTGAATGTCATTAACAATATTTGCTATTTCACTAGCTTCAATAAAATTATGCTTCTAAAAAAGTAAGCAATGCAAATTTTACTATGAAATCAGAAGAGTTCATTGATAACAATTCTCATGTTCTACCTATTGCCTGTTATCCATTCCATGTATCAACTTAATTATCTAACAATTTCTACAAAGCTTTTATTGATAAAGGCAGGGGCATGATCAAGAGCCAACTTAACAAGCCAGAAATTCTCATGTGTGCCTGTCACAATCATTTTCTATCCATTATTTATCAGTTTTTTTCTTTAACATGAAACTTTCCTAATATTTAAATGATAGCTTCAATTTTTACCTTTGAGATATACCTATATATTTATGAATAAATGTAGTGTATCTATAAAAAAGAATCAAACTGGAAGAATTTAATTTAAAAGGGCTTCTTTGTGTTGTAGAAAAGAGAAAGACGATAATCTTCATGTAGTTTACTGCCATTTTGAATAAATCTTCAGTGGCTCTAAGTGCATTTCACATGTGTTGGGTAAGAGCATCACAGAATGTTAAACATGGCCACTAAATTTTTGAAGTTCTTCCCTTGAAGAGATAGGGGTTTGTTATGGTTTATATCTAGAGGTTGCCTCAAAACTTCATGTACTCTTAGGTAGGGCTTTGGGGGATGACTGGATCATGGGTGTGTGATACTGAATTAGTCCACTGATTTGTTTAGCATAGTTCTGTCTATGGATGTCGGATTTACTGAGAAGGAAAGACAAAACCTGGGTATAGGTGGCACCAAACAATTGGTTTGTAGCCTGAATGGAATAAAAAGCCCATACAGTGGGTTGTTTCTCATCCGCCGTGGCCCTCCACCATGCTGCTCTGCCTTGGAACCAGCCAACTATGAACTAAAACCTCTACAAACCATAAGCTAAAATAAATGTTTCCTTTAACTTGTTGGTGTCTGGTATTTTGTCACAGCATTGAAGAAGGAATTTACTAAGACAGGAATTTATTTATCTGTGCTTTGAATTTGAACTAAACTTATGAATTGATTGAACAACACATACAATAAAAATATTGTAAGTCTCACAACCTTGGAAGTCTTCCAGAACCCTTGTTGATTCTAACTTCTTTGACTTAGAATATCAACTTGAGACATTCATTGAAAGATATTGCTTTAGATCATTTTGAGACACTTGAAATGGGCTGATGATCCCCAAGACCTACATTTTAAATTTTTTTCCTCCCACTTTTGTGCAAAACACTTCATTGCTGGCCACATCTGTATCATATGTTTCATGGTCACTCTGGAAATCATTTGCTATGATGGCCCATCCCAGGTGACTCTGAGCCACAGCCTTTTTGGATGATTTTACTATCTTCTATCTTAATCAATGAATCATACTCTTCAATGAATCATACTCTTATCAATGATTCAGCAGAAAGATGAATATCATGCATGGCTGTCTTTTTAATTTTTTTTTTACCTAAATAAACAACAATCCCTTATCAGTCCAAATACTCTTCTTTCTTTATGCTGTCTTATAAGTTTTATTAAAGCCTTTTTTCTGAAGTGATGTTTATCAGTATGCATGATATTCCCCTTGAATAGAGCAAGTAGAACTGGTACAGGAAGATCTGGTAACTCCAAACGGCAGACAGCCACACTGAGGATAGCTAGTGTCAGTGACAGTGAGCAATGAAAAGTAATTAGGGAAAATGTCATCCCCAGGCACTGAAGAGTTCCTGACAGCTTCTAGTAGCTACCTGGTACATCTGACAGGAGGCTAGAGGAGGGCTGATAACACTAAGAGCTCATAGCTGTTGGCATTTGAAACTCAGGCTGTTATCACTAAAAATAGCTATTCTTTTCCTATTGGTAATTTCTATAGAAATTGAGCAAAAGAATTTTAAACTGATTACTAAAAATTTGAGGATAAAGGTTCATATACATGTGATCCATAAAGCAATAACCAACAGCCAGGGCAAACTGCTAGATGTGAGTGAGGAAATACAGGACTTTTCACCCTATCTGACACTTCTGTTGAATGCAAAAATGAAATTGTATAAAACCTTTCAGAAGAATCACTGAGGCAACTAATAGGATAATCATAACTAATAACCAATAAGTAATTGTCTACAGTAAATCATTCACAGATAAACTTTGTTTGCTAATATACATCCGATGAAATTAAGCATTGAAAAATTATTATTCAACTTAAAGTATCACTATACAGAAAGGACTCACATTATTTTATTTCCAGCCTCACTAAATATGTGAAGAATTGCTTTTCAAAATCAACTAAATTTAGACACCTAAAATGGTTTTACATTTACTATGCTAAGTTGCTGATCACTTTTTTCCCAATACATATATAGTGTGTACTCACCATGGTTTACAAAACTGTTATGAAATGCTTTACCTGTGAGTACTTTGGCCAGGGGTAGGTGTGTGAAGTGGATGTGAAGAGATAAAGAGACCTTTAGAACGACAAACCCAAATCTCCTGGGATGCATGATTAAGATGAGACGATAGCCCACAGGTCAACAGTCCAAGTAGGATCAAAACACATTGACTTAAGACATGTATGCTCTGGCCTATGTGCTCTCCATACTCTGATTAATAAATTCCAGAGGAACCCTCAGTCCTGTCATGTAGCATAACACTTTGTCTTTTCCCTGTCTTTCCCTTGTGCCCTACAAAATTCCTGCACAGATGTCCCTTCTTTTGTGCATTATTCTTGCTCTCTGGTTCTATCATTAAAAGTCACAGAAGCTTCAGATTGGTGCTGTCATTTCCTGAGACTTTTTCATGCTGAAAGGTCTCCTTTAACGCAGGCCCCTCTTGGAGTTAAAACTGGACCTGGACTCTGAGTAATCACTCATCCTTTGTTCCACCATGGTCAAATACAGCACCTCTTAAGAAGGCAAAACTTTAGCAAATAAAAAGAAAGAAACCCTATATTAACACCACAGAAATATAAGACCCTGACATTCTTACAATATCATTTTAACTGAGTATTCTTTTTTAACTGGGAAATACTTCTTAATGAATTAATAAAATAAATATTTTCTCTCCACCTTCTATTATAACATTGCAAGTTTGAAATTTTCTACCTTATTTAGCATATGATAATATGCCAAATTTTCATTAAATTATGCCATGGCTTAGATATGGTTTGTCTTAAAACTTTCATGTGGTTATTTATACCTTGCTCCACAGTATAGCAATGTGGACAAATTTTAAAACTTTTAGGCACTGAGGTCTGGTTGAAAGTGAGTACGAGTAACGAATGATTACTGGTTTTCTTATGGAAGTATATTCCTGGTTGCTCCCAGAAGCAGTTTCACAAGTTATTTGTTATAAGCAAATCTGAATCCTCCCTTGATGTTTCTTGCACATGCACTCTTGTGTTTATGATGCCATCTGTCAGGACACTTTCACCAGAACCTAGCAGATATCTGTGTCTTGCATTTGAATGTCCAGCACTTTGAGCTAAATAAACATCATTATTGTAATACAGATCTCAGCCTCAGGTATTAAAGCAATGGAAAATGAACTAAGACAGTGGAATGGAATATGAAATAGAAATGATCACACTCTGAAGGATCAAACTGGAACTGACATCTATCAATTCCTGTTGTGAATCATGAGGTTCTGGAAGGTCACTGCTTCTAAATTTAAAAAAATGACAATGGACAATATATAATTGTCTGAAATGTTAGCTATTGCTTAGTTTTTCTGCCTATCTTGCTCTTTGACTTCTGTCTCCTCTCTCTCTCTCTCAATATATATATACATACATATATATGACTATATACACATATATATATACAAATGTATACATACAGATATATAGATACATTTTTATGTAGATTTAAAATTGACTGAAGGAGGTCTTATTTGATTATCTGAAACCATAAAATTTGTCCTATAGAGAAAGAAATTTTTTCACTAACTGAAAACCTAGTAGTAACATGATAGTAGAATAGAAAATTGCCTATCTTGCTCCCAAGTACCAAATACATATTAAGTGTGTTACATATACACAGAAATTTTATCTTTGCATACTTACTTATATGTTTTTATATGACTTTACCTCAATATATGTTAATATACAAATACAAATATTTGAGAATAAAATTGAGGAATCCTGTTGACTATTCTGTGAACAATTTCAGGCAAAGAATAGCTAGAATAACAGTAGTTATATGGTACTAAAGTAATAAAATGGCAAAATTATTTTGCTCCATTACAATGTATTTTAAAAGATCTTTACTAATTAATATAAGTGAGCATAGTGATGAAATGATAAAACTATGGGGCAAAAAGCTGACATTTTATCTAGTCCAAAATTAATATTTGAATGAATACTAACAATTCTTACAATTTGTGTATTCTTACCTTTACAGCCAAAAGCAAAATAATTCATTAAAAAGCATTCATTAATACACAAATAGGATATCAAGTGCTGGAAGATAATGAGATAATAGTATTCTCTTCCTGTCAGTTGTTCCTTCAGCTTTACTGCAAATATCTCTTAATATTGGAAAGACAATGATAGAGGAATAAAATGTATCCATTTACATCTTTATTAATCATACTCTTAGGAGGAGTTGCAAAATTCATGTGATATTAAAATTTTGAGCAATATTTTGGCATTGTAAAACATCAATTGGAATGGAGAAAGCCATGTTCTGTAGTTGCATTGTAGGTTCCTTCTCCACACAAATCACATCACTTACTTCATGAATCATCATGCATACATTTTTTTATAATGCATACATTTTGAAAAGTTATGAAACTCATTGAACATTAACTTTTCATCCATGTAAAGATGATGTGACACTAAAGGATCTTTATAAAACTTTTCAGTACAGAATTCTCAAGGATATAGATGTGAATTAAATAAAATTCAAGAGCAGTTTTTTAATGGAGAACAGTTTCACTGTTTAAATGAAGGTGTAATATAATTTTTCATGAGCTTCTGAATAAAAGGTGAACCTAAGTAACTGGGCTTCTTCCAGCAGTCTGATTAGATCTCTGAAATGGTACTTAAATAGGCAATAGGTATGATCATATAAGGATGTTTCTACCTATTACTCCTTCAAAAGTAACACAACATTCAGATGTTTATATCACTTGAGAGAAAATTCATATTTTGTTTGGTAATATCTAGTTGTATCATTTTATTATAAAAACATTTCTGTTAGTATTGACTATGAAATACAAGTAATTTCACATGACTATTATTAAAATCTAGGGTCCTTCATTTCTTTAGTCAAGCTCAGAAACTATAAAGTACCTAAGATTTCATTGGAGTTTATCTTCACCATTTTTGTTCTTTTATTTCTTACTGTAATTCATATGTGAGTCCAATTTTTTAACCTCTTATGGAAAATATAGTATGCACATAATATTGAAATTATAATTATCTTTTCAGATAATTTTAACCAAGTAAATCAAATGCCAAGACTAATGAGAAAACATAAAGATATGTATAAGAAAATCATTAAGTTCTTTACATTCAAGGAGAGAGGGGTGAAATGACAGCTGCATACTGCATCAGTAATAACTTTTCATAGTGTATATTTTCTAAATACAAGCATCTGAAAGGAGCCTAATACACAATTTTATTTTCATGATATAAAGAGTTGCTTTTAATGCATTTCATAACAATGTGCAAAAACATACTTACCATTTCAAATGATAACCTTAAAATAATATTTTTCCAAAACATTAAAACTTACCAAAAACATTACTAGACTTTGATATAATTTTACTTTAAATATTTTCAAAATTTTTAATCTTTGTCTAGACTATGCTGAATTATTACTTTAATACGATAACAATTTTCCTGATTAAAATAGGCATTTGTAATATTAAAATGGGATATATTTTATTCAGGAGAATATGACTTGCATCTTCTAATCTTTTGGGTCCATTATAATCAGACTAACTGGTGCCGCCATTTATAAAATATTTATAATTCTAAAAAGCAAATTGTGAATGACTATTAGAAGAAATTGTCATTTGAAAAGTATTCTAACCAATTACTAACCCGAGAAATGTGGTTTGATATAAAATAGTGACCGTTTACTAATATCTTTTTTCTTTACTTTTTTTTTAAGAGTAGAAAAATTTATTGGGGAATAGGAATGAAGATAAGAATAGTTCCTGAGTGACAGGAGGGGTCTGAATGGGTTGCCACAAATAAAACTTTTATACCCAAGTTTTCTTTAACAATTTTGACAGTGGATTATTCATTAGATAATATAAGGTACATTAAAATATGACATTTTTCATAAAATGTCTAAAGAAAAAAATTCTGATTAAAATATTTTGAAATACTTTAAAATATTTTAAAGTTTGAGTCTAAATATTTCAAGAAATGTTTTATAAAACTATATGAATAAAACTATGTAAAATTAAGCATTATAATATATATTTTACTGCCAATATAATTGGTAACATAGATTCAAACATTTAGTCCAATAATTTATATCAGTTGCTAAAGTCAGGTTTGACTTGAAGTTGAGTTAGAGTTGAACTTGTTTGTAAAATACCAAATCCTTCTATATCTATGATTCAAAATTAGGCTAGCATGTAATAATTTATTGATTTATAAATTTAAAATATGATATTTAAAGTTGTTTGCTAATGGATAGAAAGAGAGAAAGAGAAGTTCAACAAACGAAAGTATCAGATACTAAAATTTATCAACATCAGAGACCATATAGAGGAAATCAGCAAGCAGAAAGAATGGCAGGTGAACAAATTCAGATAATTTTCAAGCACTTCAAGGAGTCTGGACAACATAGATTAGAGACACTGAAGTACCTGGCTCCTGGTTAAAATTTACATATGATTTCTTTACATCCAATCATAGATTATTACAAAGATCTTAACTGGCAGGTAAAAACTGCCTGCCCTACATTAAATTTATGTTCAGCAAAATAATTGAAGACCCTGACAATATTTTTAATCAAGATCTATGTTTTCTCTGGCTGACCCTTCCTTTGTCTAAAAGTTCTTTCATAACTCAATAGTTTTCATGTGAAGTTCCTTTTACCAGGGGAAAAAGTTCTTTGGCAGACAGGGACCGCTGACTCTGTACTTACTATTTTTTCATTACTGATCATTCTCTCTTTCCTTTCCCCTAAATTCCAGGTCCATACACCACAAGAGCCTTTTGTCTGAGGTCCCTCTGCAGTGAAACACTCTCCATATCTCTGTCTGTACTCGCTATTACATCATGCCACAAGGAAAGTGGTGTGGTTCTGGATTGAAGGCGGTGCAGTGAAACAGAAAGGGAGTGGGTACTATCCCCATTTTAGCTTTCTATCATTCCAGAAGTATGCAAGTGCTCTAAAAATTGTTTTTCATTTTTCTTGTTCATTTTTCTTGTTTTCTTGTTTAATCATTTTCTCCAGAACATGGGGGCTTAGTGCTCTCCAGGTCTCCTGAACACACACCTAACCAAGAAGTCTTTATCGAAAGATATAGGAAGCAGAGTTTGAAAATCTTCAACTAAGATGTGGAGAAAAATGAAGATATAGATCTCTGATATTTATAAAATTCTGTTTAACCAATTGTTAACCTAATAAATTGTGTTTAAGGATACCAGAGCAGCAGAAAATTTGTCAATGAAGCAGATGCTATTGATATGTTAGCTATTAATTAGAATACAAGACTGAGAACACAGTATATAAAGATAAGAATAGTTAACATAAATCATTGAGTCCAGATGAAAGTAGGAAAAAGTTTCTTTTGGAATATTTCTTATTGTGTAAGACCATGAGAAATAAAGAACAAATTCATTTGGGAGTAAAAGTAAATATAAAAATATACATGTGTTTGTACATACTAAAAGTTATTACAATATATTTAATACCTACTAAATGTATTTCTCTTGGCAATATTCTTTGATGAAACACACTTTTATAAATAAACTTTCCTTTATTCCTTCGCAAGATATTTATTAACTAAATTGTGTTGTGCTACTCTGATGTGTTTACAAGTTGAACCGTTTCACTTTTTGTATTCTAAACAAAATACTGTAAAGCAAAACAACATATGTGTACACAAATATTAAAAAATCATGAATTACCAAACAAGTTACTCATAAGCAGTTAGATTTTTCTTGCTTATTGTTCTTATATTGTTACTAATTGATGCAGAAGTTCAAGTAAAATCTGTATATTTTAAGTAACTATTTCAATCTCTTTTTGCTAAATAATAATATACAAAAGGACATAGATTCCTGACAAAAGAAAAGAAAGACATTAATGAATGTTAGTTCAGTTAAAAATATGTTCTAACTCTTTTATTCAAGAGTTTTCAGAGTAAAGGAAAAGAAGAAAGGGAAGGGAAAGCTGATTAAATACAGCCTTCACTAAATCTGCTAATACTAAATTTTAAAGAATTTTTTAGTCAGTCAAGGAAAAAGACAATATTATTTCTTTTAATTCTCCAGTGTTGATCAAAATTTTGCTATCAGAATTAATGATTCATAGAATGGCTAATATTAATTCATTTTAAATAATTTTAAATAAGTAGTTTCTGAAGTCTATAATATGAAAATAAAATGCCATAGGTAGTTTGTTTTCTGACTTCCCCTCCAGCTTGGTCTTTTATTAGGTCCAACTTGTTACCTATGCTTCAGCTGCAATGGCAAGTCTCAAACATGCTAGTCAACACTGAAGGAAATTTGAAATTCACATACCATTCGATCCTGCATCTTTTTCCTTAGTTATATATACAAACAAATTCTTACATGAGGTATTTATTAGAAAGATTTTTAATTTTTTCCAAAGATTTCTCTCAACTGGTTTATCTACCTTTGCGATCCACAGAACTGATAGTTAGATGAAGTAACTACCCTGATTACATTATGTTGTCTGGCACAATTTTTCTGAAGATATGAAGTGATTTT
This sequence comes from Dasyprocta punctata, assembly GCA_004363535.1. Taxonomy (NCBI): domain Eukaryota; kingdom Metazoa; phylum Chordata; class Mammalia; order Rodentia; family Dasyproctidae; genus Dasyprocta; species Dasyprocta punctata. Next base: position 19,256 of record RJWM01020242.1, read on the forward strand.
ATGTGGTCCTAACTTAATCACATGAGCACTTTAAAAGCAGAGTTTTCTTGAGTTCGTCAAAGAGGAAGTAACGCAGACAGGCACACTTCATTTGGCCTAGAAGAAACAAACATTCTTATTAGGACCAGCTATAGGAAAAGAAGAGCCTCTAGGGACTAAATGTAGCAAATGGTGTCTAAAAGCCAGAAAGCGCGGGTGTACTTTGGCTTTAAAATTCCACTACTGTAAATGAATTCAGTCAAAAACTGCTGAGACTGACAGAGGAACTGGAGCCTCAGATGAGGAATGTAGCTCTAGCCAATGCCTTAATATTAGCCAAAACAAAACAAAACAAAACAAAAACCCCAACCGTAGATTCATTCACAAAGTGCTTCGACTTGTGACATATAGAAACAAAGAAAATTAATTAATTTGCGTTGCTGCAATGCTTTTCATAATCCTTTATCCAGCACAGACATTTAGAGAGATGAGTACTCAAAGTGCTAAAAATAAAATTGTATCGATATTATTGGGAAATAAAACCCAAAACATAGAGAAGACTATTGAGTCCTATGCAGTGGTTAAGAGTATCCAACTATATTTGCGCAAAGAAACATGGAACACAAGACACAATACCAAGTATTGTATTGTATTGTATTGTATTGTATTGTATTGCATTGTATTTTATGTTTTTTTTTTAGGTTAAAAGAAGTAAAACAGAATGTTAAATTATTTTATGCAATATAAAATAAAATATAATACATGTAAACTGAGCAGATATGTTTATACATCATCAGTGCACACTTTAAAGACAACATGGAAACTAAAAGAGGATTAACTCCTCAGTGTGCATATAATGAAGAATTTTGGAGTCAGAAAACTAAACAAAGGAATAAGTAAATAAATAAAGCAAGCAATTCTTTGAAGATCGGTAATGGCATTATGCCATGAACTAGAAGACAATAATTAAATTAGCTTCAAATATAGGAAATGGGAGAGAAGTAAAAGCAAAAAAGTCAAAACTCCTATCAATTCTTTCTTTCCTTGCAACTTTTCCTCACACTCATGCTCTTTCCATGAAAAAAAATCCTAGTCTTAATGATCAGTTTAGGGCTGGGGATATAGCTCAGTGCTGCAAGTTCCTGCCTGGCAAGAGCGAGATTGTGGGTTCGATCCCCAAAACCAAAAAATCAAACAAACAAACAAAAGAAAACTTAATAATCAATTTAATGTTTTTTTCTTAATACATGTTTACCCATATTTTCCATTTGAAATTATATTTCTTTATGCACATATGCATTTTATAACACATTGCACTTAAAAAAAAGACAGTGTAATTCATAATAACTTTTGCTTTAATGTGCTTTTGTGTCCACAAAAACTCAGAACTTTCATGAGGAAGGGAATATCTTTTGCTAAATATTAGACTGTCTTTGTTTATCAATCACAGTGCTAGAAAAATGAAATTTGAATGAATTAATGATTTTAACAATAAATTACGTGAGGTTGGAATGAATGAAATAGTTTGCATTTGCCCTTAAATTGTTTTTTTAAGTATATCTCAAAAATGATTATTCAGAATTGGTCGCATATGCCTCTGCTGTCAGCCTACATTTCTCTCAGGAAAACCTGAGAGAAACCTGAGAGAAACCTGAGGCAAAATGGGATTCCGAATTAGAAGATGTGAAGTTCTAGTCCCTAGAGCCCTGACAGGAACGTGGAGTATTGCTGTGTCTCCTCATTTCTTCTCTATAATGGTGATTATTTTCCTCCTGAAAAAGACTACATGAGGCAACTGAATTTGAAATTTTAAATGTATTCACAGAAGATGTGTTTCTAAACCTGTTTCTTTTTCTTTTGTTTTTTACTTTTAATGAATGTATCATCCTTGCCTATGTAGGTTTTTTATTTGTATCTTTTTAGTATGAAATTTATAACAAAATTATGACCATCCTAGAAAACACACTTCTGGAAATGATTCTTGAATAAAAAATTGAGGAATTTCTTTCATATGTGGATATTTCTCCTTAAAAGCAGTGTTCAGTCTGCTTTGGAGAAAGTCATTTATGCAGTCTATCAAGTTACATATTTATTATGTCTGAAATATATTCAATAATATAGGTTTTTACTTTTCATTCCATTTATAATTTTAAATACGCTTCATTTTTCTCATGAAACTAATTAAATATGATTTAAATTAAACAAAATGAATGAGAAAAGATTTGGTTTGCTGCTGTATCCAGAAGAAAAAACAACAGCATTTATTTCATTTCTTATAACATGGATGTAAATGGTTGTTAGCATAAGAATAATGGGAAGAATTTCTCAAGAGAAATTCTTTTGTTCTCCTAAAAAGTAAATAAGCAGGAATATTATTGAATTTATGACAAAATAAGGTACCCCTCATTTTTAAATGCTAGAGAATGAAGAATTTCCTTTCACGGAACATTTGTCTATTTTTGCTCAATATATCATAGAAAGCAAATTAAGAACATAAAATGAAGCAATCCTAAAAATAAAGAAAATATGATGCTCTTGGAACATTTCTGTATTCTATTCAAAGCATTTTAGAGAGCTTTAGAGGATTTAATGTCCCTATCCCATGATAAACAAATTTCCAAAAAAAAAAAGCCTGCAAATGGACAATAATAAAGATGACAATTTTAGCTTTAAAAATTGGCACTCCAAGTAGAAAGGAAGCTATCCTACATATTTTATGCTCTGAGTTAAGTGCCTTGTTCCTATGTCAATTAATTTTCCTAAAAGCCATCCCTCTTTCAGAAATCCTCTATCCATATTATGCATAAGGAAAATGAGGCTTAAATTATTTAATTTATTCAAGTCAAATACAGTTAGGAAGTTTTGCAACCACTATTCTACCACTATTCTAACAAAGAAGTATGTTTGTCTTCTTTGTTTGGTTCATATTCTAGCTGTCTTGCAATTATTCATTCAGTGAACACGTCTATTGAGTATTTGTAGTATTTTACGTACAATTCTGGACATTTTATGAACAGTCATAGAGTGAGGAATCCAATTTTATAGATATCTTTCTCTTGAATTTTTAGAGACTTTGATAATTTCTTTTATTAATTGTCAAGCTCCTCCAAGTTAAATTCTAGACAAATATAGCTTCCACATAGAAAAAAATGCCTTAAGTAGATCCATAACACTGATTTTTCATTTACTACATACATTTTACTAACTCTTTAAAGAACAAGAATTATTATTAAAACATCAATATCTCCCACATTTGTGGGAGAAGATGTGACCGTTAAATACTTCTAATTTTGTCTATGGAAAGTCATGAATCATACAAAAAATCACTGAAAACATTTAATATGGCTGAAGAGACAGCAGAGTAAGGGTTTTTACTATGAATTGTTCGTTTGTTTGTTTTAGAGACAGGTTTTCACTATGTAGTTCAGGCTGGCCTGAATTCACTATGCAGCCCAGGCTGACCTCAAACTGGTGGCAATCCTGCTTCAGTCTCCCAAGTGCTGGTATTAAAAGTGTGCCCCAACACACTTGTGCAGCATTATAGTTAAAAGTCTACTGCATTTACCAACTAAAATAGCCAAAAGTCTCTGCTTTCCGTTTTTATAATAAAACATTTAACCAGTGAATTATTCTCCAGTACATAACATTATAAAATGAAGATCAATATCTGATTTTAAAAATAGCCACATGTTTACTCTGATGTATTTTTTAAAGATGTAGTTCTTACTCACGGTGAAAAAATGTATTATCTCCTGCAGAATTTGATATGAAATCTGTACTATAAATTCAAAACCAATGTTAGAGAAAATAAGTGTTGCTTAGAATCCACCAATCCATAGCTAAAATAAAAAGCAAATTCAAAAAAAATTCTACTGTTTTCCAAATTATCTTTCAGTGTGTTTACTTATTTCATGTTTAATCAGTTAACTGAAGGAAAAACATTGCAACTAAAAAAAGCAACTTATTTTCTAGATACAAAAAGATTACATGTATTTGTATGACACAAATATATTTCTTTCTCCATTATTATTATTTTGATCAGAATTGTCTTTAACACATTTTAGCATATAGCCAAACCAATCTGTATTCACCTAGTAGAACAATATAAAAATGACAAAATATTTTAAAATAGAAATTTAATTTAATAAATTTTATAATTACTATGATAACCATTTTCAAACCATTAAAAAATTTCATCACATTTAGAAAGCCAGGCTTTTAGGACTGTCTCTGTGGTATTGAAACTGAAAAGAAGACACACGAATTCCACCAAATGAACTATGATGGCTAAGAGAGATATTTATAAAACTCATGACTTGACCTAATTTTAAGAAAGTAGTTGCACTCATGGCAATTCCTTTAATATCTGGGCTGTGTTTCTTTTATTTACAACTAATCAGAAGCTCGTACCTTAAAGCAATACATTTACTCACTTAAAAAAAATTCTTTATTGTCTACTGATTTCTTGCTAATTTTTGAGGGATCATTAGTAGTTTATTTTTCAAGACACTTTAGCCATTGTCTCAAGGTACGTGTATATATATAATATCGACTCATACGTACAACTGGCTTGAGATACACATTTAAAGGAACCTCTTTACATCTCTGTATGTCCCCAGGCCCTTCATAATCCTTATTAATAAATGTAATTTTAAAAGCAACTTCACCTATAATCCATTTACTTTTCCTTTTATTTCTATCAATCCTAAATTTGGTTTTCAGGTAAATAAGCCAACATACATTCCAACACTAACATCATGCTCTTAGTATTTTCAGTAAACATATGGCCATCACTGTTACTAAACTGAAATCTAAGAACAAAAATCAAGTGAATTATAAGACAATACTTTTTAGTAATGTCTGAAGATTTTTTATTAAGTATCAAATTAATGCTATTTGATGACAGAAGCAATGATGGTGGTAAAGGTTTTGGGAGTTATTCTAATGACACCAATTTAGTGATTTAATAGAAAAGCAAAGAAAGAGATCCAATTAGATGAATGAAAAAAAATCAGAGAAAGAGGGGGGTTAATAGAGAAAAGTGTGAAAAGAAAGACAGAGATGCAGTAGTGAAAAAATGGTGAAGAACCATCAGTGTTTTGTTTAATAGCAATTAGCCACTTTAAAGAAGTATAAATATGTTATCTGTTACCCTTCACCATTTATGATTACATGTGAATGCACAATGATTTTTCAATTCAAATTCAAAAAAATTCAATGCCATATCATGCTATATCCCAATTAATTTAATTTAATGTTTAATTTCATTGAATATTTTAATTAATTAATTAATGTGTTATTGCCTTTATTACATTTTCATGAATGCATTTTATTTGTGCTTCTAGATCATCTATTTCAATGCACCTCATTTAACAAAAGAATTAAAGATTATCAAGTTCATGGTCCTAATGGACCTCTGTTAGTGCTCTGCCAGACATTCCAGCATTTTGCTATTATTTCTGCATCCTATTTGGCAACCAAGGGCTTTATCTAATAGATCCGCAGAAAGATTGCCTTCTTCTAGTAGAGCATGAGGAAGCTCAATATTCTGGGGAGTGAAATTCCACTGGAAACTGTCCCTTTGTTTCATCTCAAGGAGATGCGCTAGGGGAATATAAACTCAGGAATATCCATGCTGCAACCTCCTTCATTTCTACCATTGCAGCGATTCTTACTTTTCCAAGCATTCCTTCCTTCACACCCTTACTGCTATCTTAGGAAGATTTTCTTAGCAAATTGCCTGCATGAGAAATTTTGTCTCAGGTGTACAGCTAAGAACACTGAGTTGAAATAACTATACAGGGATTAAGCAATTGAGCAATTAATATTTAGACTTTTTATAGATACTAAAATTTTAAACAATTACATCACTAAGAATAGCAAGCATATGAAAGAAGTAGATGAAAAAGTTTAAACTCATTTAAGAAATTTTCTCTTTTATTGGACTGTTTTGAAGCTATGTTTGTGTTTGTATGTGTAAGTATGTGTATGTATGTATGTGTGTGTAGTAAGTGATTTAAAGGTAGAAAAGAGGGTTGTTAAATGTGTTATCATTATGAACTGTAAGCAATAAATTTGCAGAAACACCAGAATTAGAAATTAGGCATAATTAGAGTTGGTAGAAATTATATCTATTATACGACATTGACAAAGTTTAATAATTATTATAAAAAGATATAAGAAGCATTTTTAGAAAGAATTATGTGAGTTCTATGTATATGTGTAAAAATAAGTTATTAGATCAAGATCTGTGTTCACATCATCCATTGTTCCATAAGATGCACATAGATTATACATATTTTGAAATAAGTTAATGTGAACTTGCATGTACATGGAGACATAAACATTGAAAATATATTCCTCCACACTAACTGTAAAGTATTTATAAAGAATATTTAACAAAGTTACACTCAAAAAACTTTATTGATGCTCTTTGGGTGCAATATATGAAAACAATTATTTGAACATACATACTTCTATAAGTTTTACTAGGAAACTTGTAGAGATATGATTCACATTAATTTTTAGCCAAAAACAGGATCCTGTGTCTTCATAGAACTTTAATAAGAGATTGAGCACACAAAATCATTCACACTGTATGATAAAGTTATAAACAGTGTTAAAACAAGGAAGTCTGAAGTTAAATTTTGCTTTCAACACAGCGAGACCTAGAACTCAGTGCATGTTATCATGACAGTTCCTTCGTAGCACTTAGCTCTCTTCCTCTACTTTCCTGGCTATGATTTTGATGTAATTCTCAAGAGGACTGTCCCTAGCCAGCAGTAAAAAGAATGACAAACAGCACCAAATATGCTCTATCAGCTAAAACACTCTGTGGAAATTTTATGCCTTTTTTCTACATATAATAAAATATATGTATAATTTTATTGGCTCAGCAGATCATGTAAGAGATCTAATCACAATGTCAAGGGGTTATGACTCTGATGGACCAGACTGACACAACTATCCTAATCTGAATGCAAACATTAAGAACTGGAGAAACTCTGGGACTAGGAAGTGAAATGGATATAACATAGCTAGAAGGCAAAGGTGCTGTGGACTTTGTCAAAACTAGGATGTTAACAGGTTAAAGCCTCATCTTAAAATTACCAAATCGAATGTTCTCACATTTCTAACTGATTAGAAGCCAAGAAGTAATCACAAAGGAGAAACCGAGGGAATGGAGTAACATGGTCAATGAATATTGACTGCTTCCAGCCTGATACCGTCAGTCTTACTGAGGAAATGTGCAATTGACTGAATTTGACAAGACAGAAGCAGTTTCTTTTAAACTACAAAAATGACACTCTTGTGCTCTTTTATTTGATTTGTATTTCTTTTTTGTTGTTGTTGTTGTTTTTTGGGGGTCAAAGTGAAAGGGTTTATTGCAAAGTAGGATAAAACTAAGAGACAAGTCCAGATGCCACCAGAATGTGAGAGATGAAGAGTTTCTTCTTTCTATTTTCTTTAATTTTATCATACTTCCTGTTTGTTTTATGGTGCTCTACACTAGACTCCTGCATAGTTATAATTTACCCTTGACCTGCTTTTAATTTTGAACTCTGCATACCCCACCACGTTGGAAACTCCCCAGCTCTGCCTCCCGATTTGTTTGTGGTGGCCTCTCTGCTTAGGGTCTTTTTCAGTTGGTTGAGGCCCTTTCACACTTTAGCCTACTTTCAGTTAAAAAGAAAAAAAAAGGCTGTCACATTTCAACCATCCTCAACCCACTGCAGAAAAGTTACCTGTGCAGGGTCAACAGTTCCAGAGACCACCTCCCACTGCTCATGTCTGATTATCTGCCTGTCCACCCTCCCACCAGGAGCTGTAACTCTTGATTTTTCAGCACACTGGATGGCAAGTACATTGAGCTAAACTCCTTGTTCTCTGTTGTGGCTGGTAGCTCCATGGGTCACCAGAAGTGGTCTGCAGTGGGGAGGAGAATAGACCTGTCTTCATCTGGAAATTGATGCTCTGGAGTCCAGAAGAAACAAGGCAGACAAGTAGGTTAATAATACAGGGACCAAAAAGCAGGGCTATAATAATGATTGCCAAAGCCCCCATGAGCAAGAACAGCCAGGGGGACCATTTCCAAATACTGGTCCAATTAATCCATAAATCAGAGAGCTCCTGGAGGATTTGGGAGGCGTGATCAGTTAGATTTTGTGCTAAGTCTGTCACTATTGCAGACTGGTTGACATAAGAGCAGCATTGCTCTTCCAGGAACACAAAACACTCCACTGTTAATATTGTTAGTTTTTCTTTGATGTTTATGTACAGCAATATTGATTGTAGCTTACCTACATGCAAATGTAGGTCATTTATAACAGACTGTGGGCTATTTATTCTTGTTATTTCAATATTATGTTAATCCACTCATATCTATATCTAATTATGAACATTTCCCAGGTGTCAAGATCTATTCTTAAGGGAGAATATGCAAACATTATTAGCTCATTTTCTCTTCTTAAGTGTGTCAGTGTTCAAGTAAGATTAGAAACATGTAGAAAACCTAAGCAAGTACTATATTCACCATTTCACCCTGTGTTTTATGTATTTCACACCATATCTGCACGTAGAAAATTTTTCAAGACTTCTTTTAATAAATAAATTTTCAGATACATATTGATATAAAACACATGCTTTACATATAAGTCATTCTTATGATTTAGATCTAAAATATCTCTGAATTCTCATGTTCAGAAGTGGCGGCTCTTCAGAGGGGACACATCCCTGGAGGTATTATTCAGAAAGGTGCATTCTTTTCCCTGGCACTTATTTCTCTTGTTTTTCCTTCTGGCCATCATGATGGGAGTAACTGTCTTCTGCCAGGCTCTTCCAGTATGCTGTTTCTGCACTGAAAACTACTGACCAAGGGCTAACCCCATTGAAAATGTGAGACAAAATAAAAGTTCCTCCTTTAAACTGTAGTGTTGGATACTTTGTCCCAGTGATAGGAATGCTGAACAACTTTCCATTGAAAGTTACATACACAAAATATTTGACACATATTTCAAATTTTGTCATTTGGAAAAATAAATTTAAAGATACAATTTTACATTGCTTTTAAACTAACATTGATATAAAAAGTACTGTTTATTCATTCTGTACAGTAGTATTTAAATCTGATATCATTTGTAGTTTGTTCTTGCTTTGGACTTTTCTTACTTGGGGTGGTAGCGCACACCTATAATTCCAGCACTGGAGAAGGTAAGGCAGGAGCATCACCATGAGTTCAAGGTCAGCTTGGAGTACATAGTGTTTTCAACGCCAAAATGAATTACATAGTGAAACCATGTCTCAAAAAACAAACAAAAGACTTTTCTTTAAAATTGCAAGAGAAATCCTTTGAAAATATTGAATCTAGAGAGAATAATATTGCTCATAATAATTTTAAACAAATTGAGCTGATGTAGATCAGCTATGTTAAGTAAAAATTAATAGGCAACCAGATACACACAGGCCCTCAAGGAAGTCAGAACAAAAGATGAGAATATATCAAAACTGTGGCTGGAGGCAAATGAGAAGGCAAGACCTCAAGATTAAAGTCACAAAGCCCAGACTTGCATATTTCCCTAAGGGATGAGTGGAAATTTGAAATTATACTACAACTGGTACCATCGAGTCCATTAAATCCAGATTTTTATGAGACACCTGGATGAGTGATCAGAACACCTAGGACCATCCCTTCCTCAAAATGTTCCTGTTTTAGAAATCAGGGATAAGCCAAAGTTAATGATATCAGCCTTGCTACACATCCTGCTTTCATATCAGATCAGTGTTAGCTAAGCATCAATACTCATTTCTTATTGGTTGATTACAGTTTGACTCATGCTATACCAACATTTGTAACTTTGCTGTATAAATTAGCCCTGAAAAAGAGGCTTGTTGGCAACCCATTTTTGGGACCCCTCCTGTGTCTTAGGAGCTATGTTTCAATAACTCCTTCCTACTGGTAACCTCCATTGCCCTTTATAATTTATTCTTTGATTTCAGAGAACGTGAACTTGGCACATCTTGACACAGGAATTCAGGAAGTGACAAAACTGTCCGGGGAAGTAGATGCTACCTGCTAATTAGAAGTTCTTAAAACACATGTGCAGAATAGTTCCCAAAGTTCTGAACATAGACTTCTTGAGAAAACTAGAGCAAGTTTTCAACAGTATAGCATAGACCTGATATCAGCCTGGGGCCTGGGATCCCAGCATCACTTCTTAGGACCTGTATGTGGAAGTTCTCTGGGGTTTCCTTGAGATGTGAACAGTGTAAAGGGACACAGAGGCCAAGAAGAACTTGCCATCATGGCTTTCCTCATGATAGTCCACCAGCTTCCTCCAGGGTGTTCTTTTATTTAGCTTTTTTCTCTTTTATTAGGCCCAAGCTGACTCTACAAGGCCAGTTTCTCTCTCATTCTTTACTCTTACATTTTCAAATCAACTTTATATTGCTTTTTGCTCATTTTGTTCAATTCTTTGAGAGGAGAAGAACCTGGAATCAAATTCTGGGAAGAAAGGCAAGCAACCCAGAACCTGGTAACATTTCATTGGTGAGCCACTTTTAGAAGGAGCATAACCAGGAGAGTCTGATAAGGTTTTAGCGACACTGCTAGGAGTAAAGCTCAGATACCGGAGACCAAGGTAAGGCCCATGCTGGGCACAATTTTTCTTTCTCTCTGTGAGGCTTTTTTTCCCTCTCCTTCTTTCTCTCTCTCTCTCCCTAAATTGGGAATCAGGGGACTATTATCAATGTGCTAGGAGAGGGAATTCTTGGCCTGGCCATGGGGATGGGGAAAGCCACCTGGTCTCCACATACCCCAGTTTTATAAATGGCATTTCTTTCTTGATTTGTGCTGCTTTTTTTTTTTTTTTATCAATCTGGTCTCTGTTTACCTTAGTTTTGGAAATGATTTTTCTTCTTGGTTTGGTGTGATGGTGAGATTAAGGGTATTCCACCCTGGGTATTTCTTGTGATGCTGGGATTAATGATTACATACTAGGTTTAAGAGAGACCCTTCCTGGGTATGTGTGGGTTAATAGATTTAGAGCTTGCTTAGAATCATGAGGATACAAATGGGTTTATGTCAAGTGCCACCATCTTTTTTTCTTTTTTACTAGCTGGCCATATGAGCAAAATCTTTGATTTTCAAGAACAAGAGGGAAGAACCTCTTTTCATTTTGAAATCTTTTATCTGACACAGTGACTCTTCCCCACATGGAAGAGAAAAATATGTCTGTTTTCAAAGAAAATGCCTGATGATTTTGCTCATGCAGGCCAACACCTGGATGGGCCTGTTCAAGCAGGTTTTAGTTGACTCCCTGCCTCCTTGTTTTAAACTGCACATTGAGCTATAGCTTTCTTCATTGTGTTTAAGTGCAAATAATTTAAAACTCTATGCCTGATGACCTCAGCAGAACAAATTAACAAGTATTTAAAATTTAATTAAAGAGACTGAGTATACAAAAGCAGAAGCATCCCTATTCTTAATCTTTTTACTTTCACAGTAAATGCAAGAAATAATTCTCCTAATTGGCTCCATTCTGGTTAAGTAGAGTCATCAAGGACTCAAAATATCAGCTGAACCAAGAGAGGATAAGTAGAGTCCTCAAGTGACTAAAAATGCAAGTTGAACCATCAAGGGATTCACCAACATGGCTAAGGGAACTTTGCTTTGAAGTTTCACCCTTACTCCACAGTCATTAAAGGACTAGATAAGACCAACAAATGGCTTTGCCCCCTTCTTCTTAATGAGTTAATGGGTCCACAGGTGGAGACAAAAGACTCCCAGGGGTTTTTCTTCTGTGCTTAATGATGCATCACTCTGACAGAGATAACTAGTCTGTTAGGGTCTCACAAAGGATGATTTAGGGAACCCGTGGGTCTCCTCGATTAGCATGGGTTGCTATCTTAAGGGATCCAGACATGTCTCCTCTCTATACACTCCAAGCAGAGCCCTTGGGAAATCTGTTGGACCTTGTCACCTCACAAATTTCTCTGACAGCACCACTAGGCTGTACTCTCAACAAGAGGAAAAGGTTTGATCCTCACAATATAAAATACTAACAATTTATCTACTATTGCGCTATGGTTTGGTGGGTCCAGTATGAACTGAGAAATGGTAAAAGATGGGTACAGGATAGTTCCTTAAACTATGAACCTATTCTCCAATTACTGCATTTCTGCTAAAACTTACAAGGTGGGAAAAAATGCATTATGTTCAGACTTTTGTGACTCTATCAAAGGGAATGCTCAGGAATTAGGATGTTTAGAATGGCTCTCAAGGATGAGATAGATACTCTGGATGGCCACATCCTGAGACCTCTACTTGTCTCTCAGTGAGATACGGGTCTCTCTGACCTGTCTGGTGGTCTGTAATGGCATGCTCAAGAAAGTTACTCATGGAAAACCAAGATTCGAGAAACAAGTGAGATTTATTTCAACAGCTGCAGTGGTCAGTCAGCTCAGGAACTGATGGCAGACCTTGATTCCTTTGTTCTCTTTCCTTATATACTCCTTATGAGTTCATAAGGTCAACGGGCTATCACAGATACTACCCTTCTGCAGCACTATCATTGCTTTGGAATGTTATAAGACTTTCTTACACATCTGATTAATTGACATACAGACTGTGGGCACCAGGCAGTTTGATTGCCTTGAGATAAACCCACTTGTTTCCCTTTTTGTAGTTTTTATAGCCAATTAAAGGATAGGAGGTGGTCTTTTGGCCAAATTTCACTTGCAGTTTAAAGTCTAACTGCTCACTAAGTATGTAAGCTGTAATTGATACGCCATAAAATAAGTGAAGTTTTCAAGACTAGGGTTAGGGGAATTTCAAAGGGAAAAGGGAAAAGAAAAGAAAGCAAATAGTGAAAATTATAAATGCCCTCACATTCCCCCTCTTGAGGACATCTCATAAATTTTGTTACAGGCTGAGGTCTGAATCTGAAACAAAATATTGCCACAATAAGCAATCTCTGTTTTACATTTTGGAAAACTTGTACATCTGGAAGCATGAATACATTAATATATCATGAGGTTAATAACAATCTATCATAGCCATATGAAACCTTTGTATGGGCATTTTTAAATCAAAAACCTTATTGTATTATTTCTTTTGACAATGACCAATATGAACATATTACAATAATATATTTATATAACTTTAGTTGGGATGTCTCCCTTAAGGCTATGGAGATCACTGGGGCCTGCAATCAATGAACAAGAACTGATTAAAAATGTTTGTTATTCATCAAATGGAGTCCTGTCCAACAATCCCCCCCCAAGGGATTTTGTTTACTCATCTTAATAATTTTTGATTACTTACGAAAAACCCAATTACAACATTTAACATATTATTTTTGAACAATGAGAGACACTCAAGTCCATAATAAACAACAATATATTACGTTTACACAACCAATTTTAACATTATTTGGACTAACTGGGAACCCAGGTGGAAGCATGTTTTTAAGTTTATTACCCAATTTAAACTTTGATTAAATGATCCAAAAATGTAAAAAAAAAAAAAAAAAGAGAGAGAGAGAAAATTGTTGAGCTCAAAATAAAAGGAACAGCTATTTACAGATTGGAAAAATGGCAAACAGGGACAGACATTCTGTACAGATTCAAACAGGTATAGAAACAAACACAGAGTTGTTGGTGTCTGCAAGAACTCTCTAAATTTCCAGGGGCTATTTATATATTTATATCATACCCCTTTGCTCAACTAGCTCGCTTCTTACACCCCATGTCCTCAGGGTTGGAACACCTGTCACCTCCAGCACCCCATGCCCTAAGGGCATTTAGATGCTCCGTACCACTTGGGCACTCCTGTATGGGCACTTGTGCTTTCGGCTCCACATGTGTGAATGATCACTAGCGCAGCTGACTCCCCAAAACACCTTAACAGACTGGACAAACAGACAAACAGATATACAGGAAGACTGACAAACATCTTACACAATCAGTGTGCACTCAAATATATTTTAGCCAAATTGAATTATGCTGATTTTTACAATCGTAGAAATTGTACTTATGGATGAACTAGTCAGAGTTGTTGTAGGTCAATTAGCAGAGATCTCATATAAAAGAATTTGGAAAGGACAAAATCTTATCTATAATTAACATATGTTTATCATGGGACTTAGCGTACACTCCTATCAACTATTTAGACCTTTGGTTTTATTTTTTGGTTACCATCTTTTAGGCATCTTGGGTCAGTTAAGGTTGGTTCTAGCTTTATACATTTCTATCAGTTGTGGTGTAGTCTCCGAGGCATCACTGTCATAGGACTGAGCATCTGCTTCTTGAGAGTGGAATCAACTCCTTCTCTGGGTTTGGGTCCATGATACAGCTGAATAGCACACATTGGCACCCAGATAGGCCATTTAGCATTTCCTGGAAAAGCATAAGCATATCCTTGACCCCAAATTGGCACTGGACTGGATGCTTTGATTGTCCAGTATGAAGATCTTTCCAAAGGATGCTTCTTAGCCTTTATTTGATTGCATTATCTTTCTGCTACAGTAGTTTCATCTTTATTAGAATTTAAAAATTTTAAATGGTATATGCTGCCAAGTGAAATCTATTATGAGGTGAACTCCCCCTTTTGTTTTTTGAAATTTAAATTGTGAGCACATTTAACTAGTTTTAGACCTGAAGATTATAAGGAATTTTTGTAGTAAGGTATAGAGAAAAATAGCATTGTGTATTTAGGCACCTTGGGCTCTCTCTTGCCATCGTGGCACACAGATTGTGCTCCCTGCTCTAGCCTGGAGGCCCCACTGTTGGAAATTTGAGCAAAGGTGCAGTGTAAACTTTTGATGCATAAAGTGCTTGCACACATGATGGGAAAAAACTGGGGTGACTTGGGCACCCCAGAACCGTGTCCCACCTCTCTGGAACCATATTCTGCCTTCCCAGCCCCAGGCTGAGTGCTGCAGTGCTGCTGGTGGGCCAGCCATTGAAAAACTTTGTAGCACCAGCAGAGTTCACTCCTCAGCACACAGAGGCAGGGCTTCAAACCCCAATTCTGTGGCACAGCTCCTGCTTCACAAGCCAGGCCACACCAGGCCGCCCCAGGGAAAGTTCTCTATGTCTAAAATCCTTTTAAATGCTTTTTATTTATCAATTTTATCTCAGAGTGATCCTGCTTAATCTGTTAAACACAGTAAGTATCAGAAGATCCAAAACCCTTAGATACCCTTTATTTATTTATAGATTTTTCCAATTTTTGTCAAGGGGAGAATAACCAATTAAGCAATACAAGATTCTGGGGAGATTCAAACCATGTTTTGAGTAGGTTGAACCACAACCTTGATTTTCCCTTGCAGTTGAAACAAGCAACATTGTTTCTACATCTCTTTTGTCTGGGCCAAGCTCCAAGCTTGGTGGAGCTCTTTGGTTCCCTCCCCTACTTGGGGGCCTGTGTGAAATAGTGAAAGGAGCAAAAAGCAGCAATTTCTCCTTGTTAAATAACTCTTTACAATCTGTAGAGGTTCAGCTAGATTTGTGTTGGTTTTTTTTTTTTTTTACCTAATCTTGTTCTAAATGTTTTTCCCATTTCCTCCAAGTTATATAAATTTACAATTCTTCTTCTGGAAACAAACTCAAGAAATTTAGCAAGCTGTGTAGTGTCAGTGTAGTGAAAACTAAAATTGACTTAAGAAAGTCAAAAAGACCTAAATAAAACTACAGTTGCATTAATCGAGAATTTGAAGGAAGTATCCCTAAAGTAAATAATTTTGAAAAACAACAGAAGTTGAGAATTTGCACTACCAGATATCAAAACTCACTACAAAGTCATAGTGAGGCAGTGATATGCAGGAGTCAGTCAATTATCAGCTCGTGAAAGCCAAATGTTGAATTTTTAGGAGTTTTATAGGTTAGTTGTTGTTGCAAGAAGCTTATGATTATTAAGACCCTGTCTAATCCAAATCCACTACAAAAATCTAAATACTAGAATCAAGCACACAACCAAGAGTTCCAGATACCTTTGTGATTCTTTAGAAGGTACTTGCCCCATATCTAACACCTGGTAAAAGTGACACATTTCTTTCTCTTTGGTTTCTTGTAAGCCAATTTTCCCTTTGAATTCTCTTAAGCCTGTTTGTCTCAGGCTTCTTTCAAGCCAAAGTCTTTAGCTTTTTTTTTTTTTCCCCTAGGGAAGGGGTTTCTCACAGGTCTGTTTTTAACTGACACTGGAGAATAAGGGAGTTTCAATACCCGACTCTTTACAGCTGATGAAGCCAATATCCATACACTCCAGTGATGACTATTGACCTATACCAATTTCCTTCTCCCATTAGTTGCATGCACATGAGAAGTGTCCCCTCACCCTCAATCTCTTACCCTGTCTGTGTTCTGGCTCCATATGCCACAACCCATGGGCTCCTGAGGTTCTTGGGGTGTAGAACCATGAGAGGATGAGAAAAATAAAGAAAAGACAAAGCTGGGGTCAGGTAGAGCCCTTATTCTCCTGATGGGAGGAAAGGTACTGCTCAACCAATACTGCATGTTTATTTATATACCAGGAAGGAGTGATGTCAATTGCAGCCCCTCTGCCTAGCAACCCATTGCTTGGATTGTCTAGGAGCTTGATGTTTTTCTGGGTTGTAGCAACTTTTTCATATGGTTGACCCTGGTGTTCTTTGTTACTTTAGTAGGGTCATATTTGGGTCATGCCCTAGGTCAATTTCCAGCTTCAGTGGCTCCCAACACTGTCACTCTGGTGATAATCATTGTCAGGAAGCCAAGGCCCATCTGAGAAAATTCTTGTCTATTGTCATGCACTTGAACAATTCATTAGTACAGAAAAATCAGAACCCCTGAGGTACATGGTAGATTGAATGTTATGACCTTGTCTGTTGCATGCAACCTGGTTATTACCTTGTCTCACACAAAATTCCTGTACATAAGTAGTCTCTATCATGAGTAAATGTAGGAGTTAATCTTCTGGGGAACAGAGTGTTTGACTGGGTACAACTATGGTTGAGGAAGTTATGGCTTCATAAAAAGGTGGACTTGGCCTGATACACATCCAGCAGCTCTTGGCTATGGTGGGGTCTGACATATTTAGTGTGTCTCTGTAAACATCTGCTAAGTTTTAGACTTTATGCTTGCCTTATCTATGCCAACCTGAATGTGTACCAGGGATGAGATGTTACTTTTTGGGGGGGGGCTTCGGCAAAAGCTTTGGTCTTGGGCCTTGTACCATGCAACTTGTGGGACAGTGCAGGTAAAGGGGCAGCAGGCTTTCAAGGCATTACTTCCATCCTTGTTATATGGATAAGGATCCTTGAGTCTGTCCATCCACCTATTCTTTGCATGTGAATAGGAATGTCCCAAATGAGTCCTGTTGCCCAAACTGGCTTATTAATATCCTTGAGGATGCATGCCCCGGGAGGCCGCCCTTCCTTGCTGCACACGGGACCCAGCCTACTGGGTCCCGCGATCCTGCACGCCGCAAGAATCAGCGCGAACCTCAGGGAAACGCCGGCCAGCTGCACAGGACACAGAGGTACACAGCCCTGCCCAAATCAGCCCAGGAACCCAGAGCTGCTCACCGGGAATTGAGCAACATAGCTCCAGGGACCTGGAGAGCTTGGGCCCCCCCCACCAGAGTGCAGAGCGCACGGCAGCTCCATTCTTCAGCCGCGCGGCTAGGCTCGAGCGTGTGACATCCCACAGCTCCTGTGCAGACCCCGCCGCCCAGCAGGGTTGCTCCCGGCACTGTAGGCCTGGGACCTGCCCGGGCCTGCCCCGCAGGCATAGCTGTTGGGCCGAGCTTGCGGACAGAACCAGGGTCGGGTCCGCGTCCCGCACGGTGCCCAGCACAGCTCCCTGGGACCGGGAGGCCTTGGCCCCCACCCAGTAAAGGAGGAGACTCCACCTGCACGCCCCAGGAGGCCACCCTTCCTTGCTGCGCACGGGACCCAGCCTACTGGGTCCCGTGATCCTGCATGCCGCAAGAAGCAGCGCGAACCTCAGGGGAAGGCTGGCCAGCTGTGCAGGACACAGAGGTACACAGATTCCAGAAGAAAATGACAAAACGAAAGACCAAGAGGCAGTCTCAGTCCCCCAGCCCACAAAGAACAAACCCAAGAGATACTGAAATGGAAGACAGTGGGAGTCACACAAATGGACTTTCTGAAATGATAGAAAATGCAATAAAGAAACAGCTTGATGAAGCTATAGAGAAAATCAAA
>RJWM01020243.1:0-37640 GCA_004363535.1 Dasyprocta punctata
GTGACTGTACAGTTTTCTATTTCCACTTACTAAGTACAGAGTTCCGATTTCTATGCGTTCTCACCAACAATCTATTTTCTGATTTTGTGAATCCATTCTAGTGGATGTGCAACCCCTGGAATTTTGATTTGCTTTATGTCTCCCTGCTCTAGCTCAATAGACTGTGACCTGCTTGGAGTTTGTGGCTGTTCCTTTCGTCACTGGCAGTATAGTATCCAATTTAATGTACAGGCTGAACTTGAATCCTGTCGTTTATATTTTTGATCTGATCTTGAGCATGTCATACAGCTTCTCTGAGTCTGGTTCCTTCATCTGTAAAATGGGAGTCTCTAGATTGTTGAAGGGAGAAAATGAGAATGGGCCTTATTGTACCTGGGACTGTGCCTGACTGATGATAATTCTTCAGTCATGGTTTGTTATAGTGATCATGGCCATGATGTCTCTAGTGCTAAGGATCCAGTAACTGTTAATTGAGCATTTTTAAAGTGAATCAACAAGCTTTTTGATATTGCTTAATTAGCCCTGTCTTTATTTTCTACCAACTGTTCCCGACTCCAGACAACAGCCTTAAAACCGGATCACTCCCAGCATCAGGCAGAGAGAAAGATCAATGCGAATGCTTGCCTAGAGAAACCCACCATGAAAGCCATCATGCATGTCTGTGATGGAGACAGGATGAGCAGAGAGAGCAGCAACTTTGCATCGTACAAAGGGAAGAAAGAATAAAAGAGTTTTAGTTTATTTAAGATGAGAAGCACAAACACTTAGAAAGCCAATGAGTCCAGGAAGCTCCCTTGCTTGAGGTGTGGCTAGCAGCTCTAGGGGAGGGAAAGGGCTGTCCTGTTTGCTCTTGAAGGTGGTAGGAAGGCCATGAGGGTAACTCTTGTGTGACAAGGGCCTGGACTTTGGCCTTCTGTCCTCCTCATGGTTCCTGTGAGCATGTCTGGGTTGGGTAGGCTTCTAGGGGCTGCTGCGGGTCAGCTTGCTTTGTCTCCTGTGGATGTCTCTAGAATCTGGCTTTTGCCACATTCCAACCATGCTTGCCTTCTCTCTGTTCTTTAAACATACCAGGTCTATTTCTCTCTCCTCCTACCACCAGACTTTTGCACTTGCTATTCCTTTGCCTGGTGTAGCCCAGTCCTTCCTTCCTGAGGCCTTCACACCAGCTCTCCTCCTGAGGGAAGCCTCCTCCACCCCAACTGAAGTGGCAGCTCCCATGTGTACCCCATCATTCATTAGTATTCAGCCCTGCCCAATTTGTCTTGCTTTCCTTTTTAATATTTGTTTTCTGTTTTCTAAATGAAAATATTTTCAAATAAAATCATAAAGCACTCAAGTACTTATCGTTCAGATCTGATAAGCTCCCAGTATTTTGCCATATTTTCCTATTTCAGATCTTCCATATTTAACCAACTTTATTGAGGTAGAACTTACACGTCATAAATTCAGACATTTTAAGCGAGTGATTTGTGAGCACCACTACCACCACTTAAGTTATAGAATTTCCCATCACCCATGAAAGGCCCTTCATCTGTCTCAATGTGCTATGTTGTTTTTCCTACTAATTGCTTAACATTATCCAGAATTGCCTCATTGATGTATATTTTTATTCAGTATGTTACCTCTCTCCTCCACTGGAGCTGTATTCTGCAAGGCCAGGAGCTGTGTTTCATGCACAGATATATCCCTATCGCTGGCACATAGAAGGCCCACAGTAAATTTAACAGACTAAGATACAGTAATCAGCATATGGTGTGCACATCTTCATGTAAGTGTGTGGGGACATCTCTGCAGTTAGAACTAGTGGAGCAAAGGACAACTGACTTTTTGTTATTTAAAGAAAAATTTAGAGCAGGGTATGGTGGTGCAAGCCTGTGATGCCAGCACTCTTTGCAAGTTTGAGCCTTGCCTAAACAACTTAGCAAGACCTTGTCCAAAATAAAAATAAAAAGGGCTGGAAGTGTAGTTCAGTATAAAGGCCCTGAGTTCAGTCCCTAGTACTACACAAAACAAAACAAAACAGCAACAAACAACACCTCTAACCCCCTTTCCCTTCTCCTGTCCTGTAACCATCTGTTGTTGTTCAGTCTTGGTGCTCTTGTCTCTTTGAGCTGAATAATTGTTGTAGGGCCGTCTTGTGACTGGTAGGAGGTTGAGCAGTATCCCTGTCCTCTATCCACTAGCAGATGTCTGTAGCGCCTCTATCCCTGTTGTGGTGACTCACATTGTCTTCAGACTTTGCCCCCTGTCTCCTGGGTGCAAAATCCCTCTCAGTTGACACAGAAGCACCTCATGCACTGGTGGTCTACATATGTAAGCTATATGCTGGTCCATATAGGTGAGCTAATTCTTTGCCAAACTCTTTCTCAGTTGGCCCACCACTAAATAAAATACCCTCAGTGACACTAGATTTTTAGGATCCATGTTTGTATCTTGTTTATGTACCTCCACTGACTGCATTACAACCCATCCCCCACCCCCACCATGTAAAGCTGCATCATGAGAGAAGCTGATGGACTTTCAAAGGAGGGAGGTGTCACTCTGATTTGTAACCTTGGAGGAACAGGTCCAGGAGAATGCAGATGGCTTCTCCATGGCCTGGGCTCCTGCAGAATTCTCAGCCTTGTGTGCCTGAGGATAAATATGACTTGAAGTTCATACATAAGGATGCTGCCTCTTCTAGGTCCCTGAGAACCAGCAGGAAGTCTCTAGCAACTGTGTAAAGGAATCTAAACTTGTTTTATTTGCTTAGGACACTGAGTTGACCATTCCTGTCTTGGAAATCATATGCCCAGAGCAGGGTTGCAGGTCACCCAAAGGAGTGAAGGTGAGCAGATGGAGCATAGCGATATGAAGGGATAGGTCTCATCTAGTGAGCACTGCCTGTAAAAATATTCAATGATACCTGTTAAAGCACAATTAGTCAGACTTGATTCAGGACCATCATGATAGCTAGAAGGACCATGACGATGGGATTTTGTGGAGGGGAAGTGACACTGGGTTCAACTCCAGGGTGATCAGACATCATCAGACTTCAGATGCAGAGGGTGATCAGGTATGAAAGGTGAGGAGTTCTTGTTAAATGAACTCAGCAGTGTTCTTTACTAAAACTGGGTTTTGCAAGGCAGTGCAAAAAATGGACTGAGGAGAGGTTTCAGGAACCTGAATAAAGTTTGGCTAAGCAAAGAATCTTGCCACTTTCCAGTGGGAACATGAGTCTGGCATTATCAGACCTTCCTGTTTTTCACACAAGGCCAGAAGTACAGATTTAAAAAAAACTGTAAAATATCCTAATTCTTGAATTACATAATAATTCACAAGTAATTATCTGTTTAAGCATGCTGTGGGCCAAACAACACACCCACAGGCAGCCAATTTCCAACTTTGAGTTAATATGCAAGGTTGTTTCTTGTTTGTTTGCTCTGTGCAGGAATCTTCTGGTTTCATCCTGTCAACAGATGTTTATTGAGTGTATGTGATATGCCAAGCACTGTTCTAGAGCTGCCACTTGACATTAGTTTGCTGTATGACTGACACCAACAGTGATAGAGGGGATGAAGTGGTGAATGGATGGGATGGATGGATGAATAGACGAATGGGTGAATGGATAGATGAGTAGGGTGGGTGGGTGGATGGATAAATGGGTAGGTGGAAGGATGGAGGACGGGTAGATGGGTGGGGGAAGGTTGGATCTTATCCTTTAGAGGAACTGAAATGCCATAGATGACATAATTTAATGTCTAGAAATTACTACAGAACAGTATGTGAAGTTGAATGAAGGAATAGGTGAACTGAGATGGACAATATGATAATTTTTGAAGCTGAGTGATGGAAGGTTTATGGAGGTTCCTTAAACTCTTCTGTCTTCTAAGATGACTGGAAGTTTTCTGTGCTAGCGATGTTTGTTTTAATGTCTGTATCATGTAGAGATATATTCTGAAGGATATATAGGTAAAAGGACATCATGTCTAGGACTTGTAATATTTAGCAAAACTTTTCTATAGGAGAATAGGTAAAATATGTTTGGCAAAATTTGTTGTTCATTATTACAACTGGGTGATGAGGCTATGTATATTAGTTATGTTAGTCTATTAATTTTTTGTTGTTGTTGTTACCAGGGATCGAATTCATGACCTCGCGCTTGTCGGGCAGGCACTTGTGCCCAGCCTACTAATTTGAAGTGGTTGAAATTTTCTACAATTTTTTTCAAAAAGGAAAAACTGAGGGCTCCTGTTTTGTAGCCATTTTGGCAGTATGGAGTCCCACTTAGGTGCTTCTGTGCATTTTCCATAGGTATGATAGCATTGACATTGACAGTATGGGTACTGCTTTGCAAGTGAGGCCACATGCTGAACATTGCCATGGTGAACAAGAAGTGTGGGCTCTTCTGTGGGCTACAGGTTAAGAACAGCTCCCCCAGTAGCTTCTCTGCAAGGTGTCCAGCCTCCCAGGACCTGCCTTCAGGTGTCCTTGAGGGATGCAGAGTAATACAGTGGTTAGGGTATGTGGAGTCAGCTTCCCTGGGCCCAAAGACCAACTCTCCCACTTTCTCATCATCTGACCATGAACATGTTATTTAAGCTCTCATAACCTCAGTTTCCTCATCTATTAAATGAGATTAATATGAATACTGTACCTCATGGACTCACTATGAAGATTCAATTACTTATTGCATATAAAGGGCTTAGTATAGTAGATGGCATATTACATTTTTAAATTATCAGTGCTTTTGCTGTTATTGTTACTGCTGCTACTTCTGCTAAGCATTCTGAGAACAGAAAAAAAGCTTTCTGAGATAGACTGAAGAAAATAATTGGAGGCAGAAGCTAAAAGAAGTCAAAGAAAGAAGCACCCACTGTCAACCGAACCACCTACAGCACTCATTGTGAGTTGCTGGAGTCAAATTTCCTGCATGGTGGGTGCAAAAAGGAATAGAAGAAGAAAACCTATTTCTGATCATTTTATTTCTCTGCAGAATGAAGTGGAACTTGGGGAGCTGCTTCTGTCACTGAATTATCTCCCAAGCGCTGGGAGGCTGAACGTTGACATCATTCGAGCCAAGCAACTTCTGCAGACAGATGTGAGCCAAGGCTCAGGTACAGTGTGATCCCTTCCTCCTCCTGATTCTTTAAGGGGACATCAATGTTTTTTGGGGGAACCCAACTTTTCTGTACTCTGGATACTATTGATAAGGCTCTGTGAGAGTGGGGAGCCTTCAGAGTAGGATGCTTGTTTAAGAAGTAAAATAAATGATCACACATCTTTTAGGATGTGGCAGGCAAATGATGTCATCTCAAGAATGCTATTTGAGTCAGGAAGGTGACTGTGACCAGGTATAATCACTTGAAATCTAGGTCTTCTTTGAATACTTGAAGCCTCAAGGAAGTGACTTGCCTTTCCAAACACTGCCTAGAGTAGAGACACGGGGCTGCAGGCGGTGGTGGTGTGCTGTAACTGCTCATTCTAATCAGCAAGCATGGTGAACACAGCCTGAGGGCTTTTCCCAGCTCATGGCACAAGTACCATAAACCTTTGTAAATCCTAGAACCGAAAGACTGTTGCTAAGCGTCTATTTTATAGCAAACCACTTCAAATATCACTTGTAATGAAATGGAGCCAATTCTGTATTGTCTATATGTAGCTTCTCCCATGACAGCACAAGGATATTGTTGTTTAACCACAGTCACTGGGATCCTTCAACTCAGTGTTGGAAACACTGTCTTCTCTTAGGGTAACAGCCAAAGTCAATTACATTTGCAATCAGGTGACAGCTGAATCCAGAAGTTGCCTTGTGTGCTCATAAGCCACATTGGAAAGCAGAGGTTTCAAAGGTTCCAATGGCAAAAAAATGGTATAAAGGTTGGAGAGGTTCAAACTCATCACAGTGAGAGAGTCTGTATGATAAAATGAATAAGGCTTCTGGAGCCAAACTGCCTGAAACCAAATCTCAGTTTGACTCAGTTTACTATTCGCAAATGATGTAGTCTTGGGAAAGTTACTATATACCTCAATTTCTGCATCTCAAAAATTGACATAAAAACTGTATTTATCTCACTGAATTGCTTAAACAAATATTAAGTCAGACAATGTACATAACTATAAAAAGATATAAAGATGATAATTGCAACTCACCCATCTCTGCTTTCCTGTATATAGATCATGGGTTCCTTTCATGATAGTGGATTTCTACAGACAGAAAGGCTCTGAGTGTGGTTCTGTCCCCACCAGCCAGATTTTTTTTTTAATTTTAAAGAGAATAAGACAAAACAAAACAAAACAGCAAAGCAAATCAGAACAAAACAATGCAAAGCAACACAGGATTTCATAACAAGATAACAGGAAATCAATAGTGGCTACCATACCAGCCAGATCTTAAGCAAATCATTTTTCATCTTGATTCATCAGTTTTCTCATCTACAAAATGAACTTTGTACCTAAAACTTACGAAAAGCTGGATAAATATTAGATAACTGGAAGAAGAGAAAAAGAGATGAGCAAATAAGGAGGTAGCTAGGAAAATGATGGATAATGGTAATAAAATAATGGATAGATGGGAGAATAAATAAATGAGACAGAAGGAGGATACCTGAACTGATGAATGGAGGGAGGATCGATGGATGAATAGATTAATGAATCAACAGATGGACTGATGGTGGAATAGATGAAAGGATGGGTGGATGATTGAGCTGTCGGTAGACGGAAGTATGGATGGATGGATGGCAGAAAAATAGATAAAAGGATAATAAAATGATGATGAAGATGACCTGATGAATGGGAAGATAGATAGATGTATGAATAGATGGATAAATGAATGAATAGACTGAGAGATGGATGAAAAGTTGGACTAATGGACAGTTGTATGGATGATGAAATAATGTATGAATAAAAGGATGGATGGATTAGGTTGATATGTCATGATCTCCAGTGTTCTGTGATGCTGTGTCCTATTCTCAGACCCATTTGTGAAAATCCAGTTGGTGCATGGTCTCAAGCTTGTGAAAACCAAGAAGACCTCCTTCTTAAGAGGCACAATTGACCCTTTCTACAATGAATCCTTCAGCTTCAAAGTTCCCCAAGAAGAACTGGAAAATGCCAGCCTGGTGTTTACAGGTATGTAGCATCCTAGACCCTGGTGAGCCCCAAGTAAGGCATTTCAATTTGCTGTCCTAGAGATAGAAGTCATCTAGAGAGCATTATGTTTAAAAACTTGATATCTGATGTTCAGCAGCCAGGTTCAAATTTACTTACTGCCTATGAATTTGTGCAAGATTCATCAATCCATAGAATAATCCAATTCTGGTACTAGATTTCCTGAACTTGCCACATGATAACTGATACCTGTGGCAAGTTAGTTAATGCCTCTGAGTCTAAGTTTTCTCATTCGTAAAATGTCTACAATAAAGGTTTTTATGAAGAGTTAAATGACTTACAAATATGTAAATCCCTGGGAAATAATAAGGACTCATATTAGCTTAGATGATGATGATGATGAGGAAGAGGAGGAGGATGATTCAAGTTGCTTAAGCAGAGGTATATGTTTTGTCTTAGTTACTTTTCACTCATTACCAAGACAAAATACCTGATGCCCAGAATGAGGGAAGGAAAGGTTTATTTCTTCCAGTTCTTTGGGGTTTCAGTCCATACTTAGTTGGCTCCCAGGCAGCATGGTGTGGCAGGGTAGCCATTCATGGCCACTGCAAACAGCAAGGCACCCTTACCCGGAAGAGAGAGAGAGACACGTGTTCCTCCTGCCTATACTCTGTATGTCGGCTCCACCCCTGGGTGAGTGCAGCACTAATATCGCCAATCCCAGTGGTAGACAACAAACCAATCACAAACGCCAGACTCAGCCCTGTCCAAATTACATGAGGCCTTGGGGGGGACACAGGATCAAACCAATACAAATACTATTGTCTTGTAGAATTTTGTTTATTTTTCCAGAGTGTAATTTATTCTATTGTTTCCAGAGTGTGTTAGTTCTGTTATTGCATAGCAAATCACTGAAAAATGTAGTAGCTTAAATCAGCAAGCATTAATATCTCACAGTCCCTGTAGCTTAGGATATAGGCCTAGCTTACCTAGTTCTGGCTGAGTTTCTCAGACAAGGCTGCACTCATATCTGAAGGCCCAGCCAGGGAAGATTGCTTTCAGATTCTCCCACACAGCTGTTTCAGATCCAGCTCCCTGCTGATGGTGGGAGGGGAGGCCAAGTTTCTGTTTGGTTGTTGACCAGTGACCTCCGTGCTTATGTGGACTTTTCCATAGGGCAACTCGTAGCGTGGCAGGTGGCTCCCATCACAGTGATCAAGTGAGGGAGTGAGAGAGGGCAAGAAAGAATCATTTTTGCCCTACTTGATTCTTCAGAGCAGCTCACTAGTTCTACTATACTCAGGAGGAAGGGATCTCTTTAGGGTGTAAATAGTAAGTGGTGGGGATTAGTGGGAGCCACCTTAGAATCTGTGCACAGAGTGGGGTTACAATTAGAAGAAGTAGTGGTTCTTATTTCCCATGTCCTGATCACAGTAGGTACTTCCCTATCTCACTGCTAAGATTCACCATAACCATCCTTGTCAAGTCAATGTCAACATCCTCCAGGTACAGGGGTAGGGACTGAGGCTTGAAACCCAGCAGCCTACCCAGTGTCTCAGGCTAGGAGAGTCAAGTTCTGATCTTGCCAGTTCCAAGGTCAAGGGCCTGCATTTCCTCAAGCATCAGGGAGCACTGGTGTCAGGGATTCAACATTATCCTTAAGGAGTTCAACTGGAAACTCCTCTATTTAGAGATCCCAGGTCTCCCTATGCTGAAAAACCCTTGCACACAAGGCTTCTCTGCAAGCACTCCTTGTTCCTTACCACCATGTTTGCACATGTCCCTCCTCGGAGACCCTCCAAGGCAGGTTGGTCCCGGACTGTATCAGAGCCTGTCACCTGGAGAGTCTTATCCCATCAAGGAATGCCCACCCTGTGCAGATGTGAAGATCGCACTGATGCAGTCTGTGACAAGTGCTGCTCAGATGGAGTTACAGGCAGACAAGGGATATACTCTCTTTAGTTTCAGGCCCAGACAGAAGACAGGAACTTCTGTCAAATCCTTAAATGGCAGATAGTGGGAATGTTACCAAATCAAGATTGATCGAGCACAAAACATTTATTCCTAAGTCCCTCTGGAGTAAAGGACTTCCTGTGGTATGGTTGGACGAGGAGGGGACCTTGGAGGGCACTGAGAGCCCAGATGGAAGTCCTAACACTTCCACACTTTAGCCAGAATTCTATGGTAAAAGCAGCACAGGCTTGTTGTAATGAGTGACACAGCAGAGAGGTGCATCAGGACAGAGGGTCAGAAGAGCTGAGGAGTGAGGTGCATGGATTGGCTTTGCCACCCACCCACCTTGGTGATCTTGAGGAAGATCTGTGTGTTAGGTTTTCTCAATGTGACATGAGAATAACAAAGTGATTGTGGGTTCACTGAGATCACTACACACAGTGCTGAGCACTCATCTTGGCCCAGAGTAAGCAGTCTCATAGCTGTTTTTGAAGAGAAATTTTGCTCCCTTGTTCATCCTTCCAATCTCTTCTCCCTGAAGGCACTAACTTTAACATGTTGACACATATCATTCCACACCATTCCTGGGGTGCACGAACGTTATCCATGGGTAGACAGCTAAGTCTTTCAAAAAGTCATTCATGAATTGAGAAAGTGCATATTAAACACTCTCTGGGCCAGACATGGTTTCCAAGTGCTAGGAACAGTGCAGAGAACCAGACAGGCATTATCCCTGACCTAAGGGGATGACAGGACTGTTCCAGGGATGTCATGCTGTCTTACTGTTGTTTAATTAGCAGTGAATGTGTCCCGTCCTTCCAGACCAGTAAGACAAGTGAATTTCACTCTTTATTTTTAATAACTCTTCAATACTGTTGCCTGGTGTACTGTGATAAAAACAGAGATGGTTCCTTGTGGGAGTAAGTTTCTGTCTATACTTAGTGAATTAAATTTGCCATGACAAAAAGAGAACAATAAATCTGGATCAAACTGATACAAAAAGGGAAATATTCTATTCTAAGTGTTATTTCCCTTTACCCAAATATCCTAAAAGAGACAGTCAATTTCCAAATATGTATACTGGAATAAATGTATTAGAGCAATATTTGATAACAGAGGTCGAAAGTTTCAGAAATCTCTATCATTCTTTCCCCTTAATACAAATACTAGGAATTTTGCCATATGGAAGCAATTAAGAATATGAACAAAGATTTAGGTGCAAAGATCAATCAAGTAGTGTTGTTTCATAATATGGAAAACTAAAATCTATTCATTCACATGCTCAGCAACAGGAGATTGGTTGAGTAAAATCTAGTACATCTATTCAGTATATTAATCGTTGATAGATGATTAAATGGAGAAAAGTATTTGTAATACATAATTTAATAAAAATATAATGCAGTCATATTAAAATATTAAATGAAGAATTCCAGAAATAAATAGAGCACATTCATGTAACTTTTACTAATACATTGTTTTAACTGTTCTATTTTATTATTGATTATTGATGTTAACCTCTTACTATGCCTAATTTATAAATTGAGCCTTATCATATGTATGTGCATGGGAAAAAATATACATAGGGTTGGCATTATTCTCAGTTTCAAGCATCCACCAGGGTCTTTGGTTGTATCCCTTCAGATAAGGGTGGAAGACCACTGTATATGCACCTTTAAATGTACCTTTAAAATGCCCCAGATATTTCTAATGCTCAGTCGGTGTTCAGAACCATAGCTTTTGTGGGATCCCAGCTGACTGGCATTTAATTTAAAGGCTGCTGCCTGGAATAGTGAAAAAAATGGGGCTGAGCTGGTGCAAATCTAGGCAAAGCTGCAATTCTCCTGAATGCAAATCCACAAGGTTCTGCTTGTTTTGCTTGTCAGCAATGGGAAATAGCTGTCACCTCCAGGCAGAGGATCTGAAACCTAGCCCATTCTTGTGTTTCCAAACACTGCCTAACAAAAGTCAAGTTGATCTGCAATTTAAGCTTTTGCAAGAATCCCTGGAAAAAGCTTGTTATTAGCTGTTGGGCCAGGCTTTCTGAACAGTTCCCTTTCTGTGGAGGAGGAGGACTCTTCTGCAGTCTCTAATCAGGTGACTTCTGTAGCTGAAGTCTAGAAAAGAAAAGAAAGAAAACTTGCTTTTTAGTTCCTGAGATAACCACTTCCAGTCCAGAGGCCTTCTGGGAAATTCAGAAAGTTTACTGAAAGTAAAGTGGGGTTGACCACTGAAGTGTTTGGCCATTATTAGAAGTTAAAAAAAAATAGGGAAGGAAGGAGGGATGGATAGAGAAGGAATGAAGGAAGGAGGGAGGCAGGAAGAAAGGAGGAAGGGCAGACAACTTAATGACAGTTCTTAAAAAAAATTAGAAATAGAATTGCTATATAATCAAGCAGCTCCATTTCTAGATATAGACCAAAAAATAATTAAAAGCAGAGACTCATTTTTATTCACTGGTATTCATAGTAGCGTTATTCACAATAACTAAAATACAGAAACCAAGTGTCCAGCAATGGATCAGTAGAAACAGAAATGAATCTGGTGTATCCACAAAGAAATGATAATCAGCCTTAATAAGGAAGGAAATCCTGACACCTTTTACAACACGGATGAACCCTGAAGATGTGCTAAGTGAAAAGAGCCAGCCAGAAAGGACAAACGTTGAATAATTGCATTCATAGGAGGTGCCCATTGGTATGAGGTGCCTAGCGTCATTATAATCATAGCAAGCAGAGTGGAGCTCCCTGGGCTGAGAATGGGGTGCATAGGGACTTCCTCTTTCATGGGCACAGAGTTTCAGTTTGGGAAAATACAAAAAGTTCTGGAGGTAGGTGGTGGTGGTGGTTCATGAACATACTCAGCACCGCTGAATTATATACCTAAAAGTAGTTAAAATGGTACATTGCATGTGTATTTTACCACAATTAAAGAAAAAAGGAAAAAGAAAAAGAGAGAAAATGTCATGTGAGCAGCTTAGAACTGAAGAAAGGCAAAGCAATCCCTAGATGCTGACGCTGGACGCTGGTGGCGGTCCTCCTCCCTGAGAAAAGGTGCGGTCCTTCCCGGCTGCTGCCGGCGAGTGGAGCGCAGTGATCAGGGGCTGACCCTGGGCTCAGGTTCACATTTACTACTTACTTGGTCTGTGATCTTGGCACTTTATTTGGCTTCTCTTTGCCTCAGCTTCCTCATCTATGAAATCAGTAAACGGTACTTATTTTAGTGGGGTGTTGTAAGAGTCCAAATGAGTTAATATGGGTAAAGGCTTAGAATAGCATCTGGCTCCAAGTAAATGCTCTAAGTGGTAACAGTTATTGTTACTCAAAGGACAAATACTATAATTACTTTTGTAGCCAGATGTCACCCCTAGGTTCATCTGAAAGGCCAGTCACCTTCCTATCCCTGTCCTTCCCAGTGTTAGCCGAGATACTCTGTCTTTGGTGAGATGAAATTTTGGAGGAAATCTCTGGGTTAGAGGGGAGCAAATGTCATATCATTTGCTTTCAGCCCACTACCTCTTTCAGTTTCCTCTAAGTACCTAGTTTCCCCTAGCTGCCTGACCTTCTGAAAGGCACTCAGAACTCTTGCTCCTGTGATGAACTTAGTCAAAAGGCACTGGGTTTGGGAACATCCCCGGGATCTGGGGAAAGGTTAGGGACATTGCTGCCTACAGGATCCTGTTATGGGCAAAAGGGGTTGGGACTCATCTTCCTGGCCAGGAGTCGAGCAGGTGTTGGTCCCTAGGAGTAACTGTGTTTTAGGGATCCTGCTATGTACCTGACTAGACACTATGTATTTAAAGGGAGTCAGGCTGGGTGTGATGCTGCATGCCTGCAATCCCAGCACTCTGGGAGGTTAAGGGAGACTAAGGGAGGAACAAATGGAGCCCAACTTGAGCAATCTAACAACTCTGCGAGACCCTATCTCAAAATAAAAATTTTAAAAATGAACTGGGGATGTAGCTCAGTGTAAAGGCCCCTAGGTTCAAGTCCCCATACTGTGCACAAAGAGAGGAAAAGAACAGATATTCATAGTCCATGTTCTCATGGTGCTTAGCTCTGGTAAGGAGACAGAGGGTCACAAATCAATTGTTATACTAGCTAACTGTCAAATCGTGAACTGGTCTAAGGGTTGTGGAGAAGAGACACAGAGTATGTGCAGAGTGTCTGGCCTGGACTCAGTGTGAAAGGAGGTGACACATAACTTGGGAACCACAGGACCAAGAGGCATTAATTAGCAGAGGGATCCTGTGGGCAAGAGGTCAGGCAGGGTATCTGCTTCAGACAAGAAATCCAGAAGAAGCTGATTTCATCCTTCATGAGTGGGAGTGGGCAGGCTGCCTGGGTCAGCATGGAAGACCCATGCCCTGCTAGCCATCTACCCTGCTCACTTCTCAGGGCAGCTGCTGCCAGACTGACCTGGGCATGGGGTCAGTAGGGATCCATTAGGAGTAACCAGCAGCTTTGGAGCACTGCAGAAGGGAAACCAGGCAAAGTCAGACATGCCTCGCTCTTTGCTAACCTTTGATGTCTCTGGCGAGGACTAGAAAATGTGGCCTCTCAAACTTTCCCATGCATAGGCAGCTCCAGGTACTGGTTAAAATGCAGATTCTGACTCAGGAGGTCAGAGGAGAGGTACTTTTCCAACAGTTCTCTGAGGATGCTCATGCTGTAGTTCTGCAGATCACACTTTGGGGAGCAAACACTCTGAAGACCCAGGAAGTGAATCAGGATGAGTGATGACCTTTCCATATGTATTTAAAAGAGTCAAACTCTCCAGCACGGGCCCCTGCCCTGTCTACCATTCAAGTTCCTAAAGCTGTCTATATATTAGCATTACTTGGGAACTGCTATAGTTCAAATGTATCCCCTAGATGTTCATGGATGGCAAACTTAATTCCTAAATTCATATATTAATGGTTGAAGATGGGACCTTTGGGAGGCAATTGGAATTAGATGAGGTCATAAGGCTGGGGCCCCTCTGATGGCATTTGTGGCTTTATAAGAAAAGGACAAGAGACGTAAAGTAGTACTGTATACTTGCTCTGTGTCACCAGGGGATACCTTTTGCTATGGTGTCTTGCAGCAAGAAGGCCCTCACCAGATGCCAGCACCATACTCTCAGACTCTCCACCCTCCAGAATCCAGAGCAAAGGTGTATTCTTAAATTCTCCAGCCTCAGGTTTTCTGTCACAGCATCCAAAGAAAAAAAGGCTAAGACAAGAACTTAAAAAAAATGTCTTGATGCTTAGGTTCCAGTCCACAGTAGTTAAAACAACCAGGGCTTCTGCTTTTTTTGTTTTGCTTTTGGGGCATCTGTATTTTTCAAAGCTCTCAGAGCGCTCCCTTGCACAGGCTGGATTGGCCAGTCTTGGGCCAGGTTGTTCTGCCTCGCTCCCCACCTTCTGTCTGTTTGGAGGCCTCCCAGGCCCCACTGTGAGAGTTTGTTCCAAGGCACCTGCTCTATTTTCTGAAATTGCTTGGCTTTCTGCAGCTGCAGTATCAAATTGGTTAATTGAATCTGCTGGGGCAATGAGATGGGTGGGAAGGCGCCACAGGAACAGCTGGGAGTTCTGGAGGGCGGTACTGCCGCTCTCTTGCCTAGAAAGACCCTGGGCCCAAAGAGCAGCAGTGGATGTGATTGAGAGGGGTTGGGGTTCAGGAAGCAGGAGAGTGGGGAAGCTGAAGGCAGCTGGCAGAGGAGGGACGACAAAGCCAGTCTGAGAGGAGCACAGTGCTTCTGAGATGAAGAGATGCTCTGGGCTTGTTCTGGGGCACAGATATTTAGCCAAAGCTCTGGCCCTGCTCAGTCCACCTGCCACCCTTGCTGTCTGCAGCCCCTGCCTTCTCCCTTTCATGCCCAGCTCAGTGGGCACCAACCGTAGCTCTCTGTCTCCTAGAAAGAGGGTTCTAGATTATGCAGGATGTGAATTGGAGTGGGCTACAATTTGATTCAGATGTCACCTTTGCCACCTAACAAGCATGTGACATAGAGCAGTGATACCTGTTTTCTAAATCTTAGGCCCTTCCTGTGATAAGCGCTTCCAATCTCAATGCTTTATATCATAAGCTTTAGATTACACCATGTGCATAGTGTTCAATAAACATGAGATACCTGCTGCTTTGACAGTATAGAGACCCTGTCAAAAAGGAGCAAATCCTGGTATTACTCAGTCTTGGGTTCAAATGTTGGCCTCACCACCAACTAGCTGTGTGACTTTGAGCGAGTGACTCCACCTCTCTGAGTCCCAGATTCCTCTTGTGGAAAATGTCGCAGATCATTCCCATTATGGGAATTAAATGCAAATCAGCACATGGAGCCATCCAGCCCAGAAGTGGCCACTTGAAAAATCCTGTCTGTTGTTTTCATCATCACACTGTGTGAGTTGAAACGCTGGCTCTTTGGAGTTGACAGTTCAGCCCAGCTGCCTGGGATTGTTTCTCCAGCATTTCCAGCACCTAATCACCCTCACCCCCAAGCTGCCAGCTGGTTCAGGGTCCAAGAGCCAAGGACTGACACTATATCTGTGCCAACTCGGCCACAGAACCAAACCGATTTATACTCCCTGCGGTACCCTGGGATTGGGAGCATGGAAAATGGTCCAGGGTAAGGGCTGGTGTAGGCTGCATACCCTGATGTGATCACAGGAGGTGAGTGGCAGCGTGGGGAAGCCGAAGCCTCCACCATCTAGCCAGAAGACTATGGGAGTGTGTCACTGGAACCAGAGTGTGGGGATAATTACAAAGGAGAGGAGTTTAAGAAGGGGCCCCCCTAAACCTGTGTGTGAATTCCTGAGTTTTTCTCTAAAGTGCAAATGTGGATATCACCCCAAATGGTATAACAGAGGTTTTGACAACCGACCTACAGGATAGATTCTCACGCATGTCCTAAGGTGGTCCCTGTGGATCCCATTAGGGGCCAGACAGAAAACCAATGCATCAGCATTGAAAATTGAATGGACATTGGCATAACAGCATACAGAAAGCAAGGCAGACTGTGGTCTGAACCTAACCTCACTAGTTGCTTAAAAGAATTCAGCATATTCAATGGGACCTCAGACTCTGAGTCTCATAATACTGAATATGCCCACGGTACAATCCAAAATGAATTTACGAGGAACCAGAAAAATCTGACAGATTCTTGGAGAAAATATGACTGACAGATGCCAACTACAAGAGAGCTCAGATGATGGAATTATCAAAGACTTTAAAGCAGAAATGATGGCCATACTCCAGGAAATAAAGGTGAACCCTCTAGAAAAGAATGGTCAGGTAGAAAATGTCAGCAGATCAATAAACAGGTGGATTTAAAAAAAAAAACAGAAATTTTAGAACTGAAGAAATCCAATCAATAATTGAAATAAAGTATTCACAGAATGGGCTCAGTAGCAAAATGGAGATGACAGGAAAGAGTGAGCTGGAAGACAGATCAAGAGAAATCACATAATGTTAACAATAGAGTGAAAAGATCGGGGGCAAGAAGCCCCAAGCGGGGAAAGACCTATGAAGAGATGATATCAAGGGCTGGGAGTTTGGCTCAGCGGCTTAAGCGCCTATCTGGCAGGCATGAGGTTGTGAGTTCGATCCCTGGTGCTGAAAAAAAAAAAAAAAAAAAAAGAAGTCTCACCTTCATGTCATGTGAATCTCAGGAGAGAAGGGAATGGTGGGGAGCATTGGCATTGATGTGGGGTGAGCAGCTTATCCTAGAAGATCCCTAAGTTTCTCAGCGGGTTGCTGAGTCCCAGCTTAGCCACATACCCCTGCTCTTCCCTTCCCACAAAACATGAGCAGCTCATGAGGGACTGTATGGCACTGTGGCCAAGGTCATCCAGACCCAGCTTCTGTGCATCTGTGAGCAAGTTGCTTACCTCTCTGAGCCTCTGTTTTCTTGTCTGAACAATGGGGACAGTTAACTTACCATGAACCTTCGTATGCATTCATTATCTCATTAAATCCTTCAATAAATATGGAAGAGATTATCTATTCTTATGGCTGTTTTTCCATTGGAGAAACTGAGGCTCATAAAGGAGAAATGCAGTGAGTTTAGCCAACTTCACAGTGTGAAAGAGAACAGTGCCCACGAGCTTCCCTCACTGCAAATGCCAGTCCCAAGTTTAAATTCAGAGGAGGTCCTCAGGACCCCTGCCTTCTCACCAGCTGGCTACAAGTTCAGGGTCCACATGACCACCATTAGGCCAATTAT
This sequence comes from Dasyprocta punctata, assembly GCA_004363535.1. NCBI lineage: Eukaryota > Metazoa > Chordata > Mammalia > Rodentia > Dasyproctidae > Dasyprocta > Dasyprocta punctata. Next base: position 17,242 of record RJWM01020243.1, read on the forward strand.
TTGCTAAAGGACTCCCAGAACCCAGGAAAGCACAGTTTTATTATAGCATAGGATGCAAACTGTATCAGCCCACCACGCACAACAGAAATCTGGAGGGTTCTAAACCTTGGGCTTCCACATCCTCTCCCCATGGAGTCATGGACAGTGCTGCCTCCTCCTGGTCACCATTTGTGACAGCAGACCCAGAGTACTTCAGTGTCCAGAGTTTTCTTGGAGCTTGATTCCATCCTATGTAGATGGCTGACCTCCCATCTCTAGACCCTCCCAAGGGTCTAGTTAGTACTTTTAGTCCTTAGTTTCTCCAGAGGGCAGAACTCATGCTGCATGGCCCTGAAGCATCCACCACAAGTCACACTGCCAGGTTGTCCCACAGCCAAAGCCTATAGGCAAACAAAGACTTTCCTCTCAGGACCTACCGTGGGCAGAGAGAGCTCATAGCAAAGGCCAGACCTCTGTCTGGGTAAGACTTAATTCTTCTCTCTACAGGAAGTAACTGGTGACTTGTACAGAGTCATCCAGCTGGGAAGTGGTTGGACTGCACTTCCAACAAAAGCTGGTTGGTTCCAAAGCCCTCCTTATTGTTAGCCACCATGCTGTGTATGGCACATCTACAGATGTCTCTACCTTAACTTCTCTCTTCCAGCTCCTTGAGGCCACCAGAGTCCACCCAGGTGGGAAAGCTTGGCTGAATCCATTTGGGTTCTAAAGGCAGTCTTTGAAGACCAGATAGCTGCCAGGGAACCCTGGGAATTTTCTTTCCATCTGGCTGTTTTACAATTTGGGTGCCCTCGGATGGAGGCTTATTCCAGCCACACTCCCACGGCGGATAGCACCAGGGAGCTGAGGATTTATCCAGCCACACTTGGCCCTACAGAGGCTGGGAGTTAGCTTGTTGTATGCCTCGTCACTAGCAGAAGTCAGCTCAGGCTCGGCAGCCTCAGCCAGCACCTGGGGGAGGCTTGCACATGGAATAAGGTCAGAAACCAGGAGTCTTCTTTCGAGCTATCCCTCTGTCCATCTCCTTGTCTTGATGTCACCGGCTCAGAGCTGCAGGCCAGCAGCAGAGAGCTACACTTTTCAGATACTACAGCTAGGTAGAGGAGTGTGGCTTAGTAGAAGGTCCTTGCCTAGCATGCATGAGACTTTGACACTAAACAGTAAAGAAAAAAAAAAAGAATGAAAACACCAGTTCCTGTGGGGCTCAGGCTGTAGTGTCACCTGTCTCCCAATATTTCTAGGAAGCCTTTGGCTGCAGTGAAATTAGTTTTGGCTTAGAAATCAGAGGCCAGACCTTCAGAGCTTAGCTGCTGTATCATTTTGAGCAGAGTCTTTGCATCCCTTCAGCCCTCTATTTTTTATCTATCAGATGCAAATAAAGTCTGTCTCTGGGGATGTTCGTGCAGTATTGACCGTAATAATAGCAAACACATATATAGAGCTTCCTACGTGCCGGGCACTGCTCCAAGGGTTTCACATGAATTAGCTCATGTCATCGTTTTAGCAACACTATGGCAGAGGAATCATTATTATTACCATCTTGTGGATAAGGAAACTGGGGAAGAACAGGGAAAGTATTCAAACTTGTCCAAGGTCCTGGAGCCAGAACTCAAACCTAGGTCATCTGGAGCAGAATGTGGGTGCTCAGTCACCAGGTTTTACTGTCTCAGCTGTGTATCTAACCCCTACCCTGTTGAAGTGCTGTGTTAGTGGCTGAAGAAAGGGCAGTGCTTTTCATGGTACTGGCATTCAAGTCAGGGTGTACCCAAATGAGCTAAAGTCAGCATTCCCTAGGGACACCTCCATACCTCTGTTTACTGTGGCACAATATACAATAGCCAAGACATGGGACCGGCATAGGTGCCCATCAACAGACGAATGAATAAAGAAAATGTAGCATATATACACAATTGAGTATTATTCAGCCATAAAGAAGATTGAAATTTTTGTCTTTTGCAGAAAAATGTGTTGATTTGGAGATCATCATGCTGAACAAAATAAGCCAGACTGAGTAAGACAAATATCACTTGTTTTTCCTAATATGTGAAATCTAAAAAGGATGACAAGAAATTAGAAGGGAGACTATTATTAAAAAGAAAAAAGGAATAAGGGGGAGGAAGAGGAGGTGTTAGGGTAGACAATAGGGGGTTTAAATATGACAAAAATACATTACACACATTAAAACCCTCCCCCAAAATCATGGTGGGGGTAGGGCAAAGGGGCCGATGGTGGAGGGATGATTAAAGTATGTTATTTGCATGTACAAATCTGTCAAAATGAAACCCATTAATCTCTATCACCAATGTGCACTATTTAAAATGTAGGAAAATAAAAATACAGAAATTTAAGATTTAAAAAAATGAAAAAATTTAAAATGAGAGACACCTAAATAATGATAGAGTGAAACATCAGAGAATGCCTGGAGCATGATTTTATTTTATTTTATTTTTTTTTTTTTTTGCGGTACTGGGGATTGAACTCACAACCTCGCGCCAGCCAGGGCAGGTGCTTAAGCCACTGAGCCAAACTCCCAGCCCTGGTTTTTTGAGGCAGGGTCGCACTGTGTAGCTCAGGCCGGCCTTGCACTCGCGTTGTAGCCCAGGCCGGCCTCGAACTCACAACGCTCCTCCTACCTCAGCCTCCCGAGTGCTGGGATTAAAGGCGTGCACCACCACGCCCAGCTTGGAGCATGATTTTAAATTGGGTAATAGATACTAAAAAAGAGCCACTTGTGCAGAGAAAGGGGGAGAGGAATATTCTAGGAAGAGGAAAATGGCAACACAAAGGCCCTGTGGCAGGAGTGAGCTCATTTCGTTCACCGAAGGCCAGGGTGCCTGGAATACAGTTAGTGAGGGGAGTGAATTGTGCAGTGAGCCTGCAGCAGTAAGTCAGGTGAGGAGTGCAGCGAGATGGTATGTGTTTGTCAGACGCCTACCGTGTGCCCACAGCTATCAGGCACTGGGGAACAGATGAGACTCCTGGCTCCGTGAGGGACGGGATGAAATGACTCGCACGCAAGGACTTAGCACATAGCAGATGCCGTGTGGGTGTGATTTTCTCTCTTTTCCAGTTTGTAAGTCGATGTGAAAACTACTTCTCTGGTCTTCTGCCTCCCCCAGCCCCTGCATTTGAGCAGCACAAAATGTAGTTACTTCTGATGGAAATCATCGTCACTGAGACAGCTTTAAGTGAGGGCATTATCTACCGGGCAAAACAAAGCCGACGGGAGAAGGATAGGGTGGCTGATGAGCCAAAGACTCTGGCTCTCCTGTCTCCATGAGCAGGGGTCCTGCACTGGCCAGCGAGGCTTTTGGACCTAGCTGCTGGTCACCCCTGTAGTATGGAACAGGCTTGGGGACCAGGCTAGTGTCCAAGGACCTGGCTGCCATAGTTCTCATTAGGTGTCTCTGTGGGATTTTATTCTCTGGGTTTATTGGAGCTGAAGAAGCAAAGGAGAGGCAGCCTGTGGATGGTTAGTGGGTGGTTCTTCCATCCTCGTTCAAGGCTCTGCTTGGCCTCCTGGCGGTCTCTTTGGGAAGGACAGGCCAGGACACTTAATCCATGACTGAATGACCTTGTGCTAAAGTGATAGCACTTGGCCTCGTTACAAGAAGTGTTCCTAAAACACAGTGGTTCCCTAAGTCACTTAAGGGCTGTCTTGGTTACTTTTCTCTTGTTGCTGGGACAAAATATCCAACACCCAAAATGAAGGAAGGAAAGGTTTATTTAGCTCGCTGTTTGTGGAGGTTTTGGCCTATAATCAACTGGCTCCAAGACAGTGTGACATTGCACCGGGGCAACACTTCAAGGCAGCAGCCAGCAAAAGCAGCTAGAACAAAAGAGGGGAGCATAAGTTTCTTCTCCTCCCTTATATTGTAAGCAGGCTACATCCCTCCTGGGGCGGGTGTAGCACTCACACCACCTCTGTGCCCTCTTCTTGCACAGGCTGAGGATATTTACAAAGTAAGGATCCTGGCTCCCTGCTGAATCTCTTAGTTAAATTTCTACACTTCTCAAATTGACATGATGTATCAACCCTAACAAGGATGATAGGGCACATCCTACTTCTTTAAGTGGTTTAGTGTGGCTTGGATAAGAAGGCAGAAGAGGCATCAAGAGAAGGGCTCCTTACTTCAGGCTTTGTCCCATCAATAATAATAGCCAACCTTTATTAAAAGCTTAATATCCTCCAGGCTCTGTCCCAAGCACTGTATACACCCTGTTTCAGTTGATCTTCACAACAACCAAATAATGTAGGTTCTACTATTACCTCATTTTACATGAGAGGAAATAAGCTCAGAGAATTCAAATAACTTGTTACAAAATTAAAAATCATTGCATTCCTTAAGGTAAGACTAGCTGCTGTGACAGATTAGCTTCCCAGATTTTGCACAACAGAGGCTTTTTCCATGCTTTCATAATGACCTCTGTGGGTTCTATTGTAAGTGGTGGCTCAGCAACCCAGAATCCTCCCAGGCTCTGCATCTTGTCAGGCGTTAGAGGGTTTCACTTCCAGCTGGTCGATGAATCAAGGGCAGAGAGAGGCAGGCAGAGAGGGAGAGCTCTGAGGATTGCATGGAAGACTTTATGGACGAGGCCTGGAAGTAAGGTGGGAGTTGGGAGATGTAGTCCAGCTGTGTATCCAGGGAGAATGGTGAACAGGCTTTGGGGGCCACATGGCCATCTCTGCTATGTGTTCCCAAGCAAGCAAAGAGCAGAGCCAGCCCGTGCCCCAAACAAGCTTCCTCTACTGCCTTCCGGGGCACCTTTCACCTCCCAATTCACGATCAGTTTCAACAGTGGGAAAATCTCATTCCACAAAATTCCAGGTTGGCAATAGCTGGAATATGTTTTGGTTGGCAAGTCCTGGGCACCTGCTGATGGATGAAACACATTTTTATTTATCAGAACTAAAGGGACACTATTGGCACCTGGTAGGTAGAAGCCAGGAGTGCTGCTAACCCTCTACGATACCCAAGCAGCCCTCAGAGCAGAGTGATTTGGCTGCAGATACCCAGAGTGCTGAGGCTGGGAAATGCTGGGTTTAAAACCATGGGATTCTGTAGTTTTCCTGGAGTTGTGGCCTGGTCAGCTGCAGTTCCCATCTGCCGGAAGCGTTAACTCTCTGGTGGTGTTTTCACCTCTGCATTCCCAATGGTTTCTTTTTGCAACATGAGCCTGAAGAATTTGGGCAGTGTGTGCTGAGTGCGCCTTTGCGCAGACTTTTCAAACTGCTGCCTGGCTCCACCCATGGAAACTTGTACAAACAGAGTATCTCGCTCTGCAAACAAGCCCTGTGCCTGCCGAAGCTGACGTGGCCCAGCCGGGGGGGTGTGGCCCAGAGGGGAGGGGAGGCCTCTTAGAAGGGTGAGTGGAGTTTTTTTTTAAATCAAACCTCTGCTCCTCCCTAGCTTATCGTTTATGTGTGCATGTCACATGCAAGAAGTGACATGAAGGTGCTGCAGGAGAAGTACTGATGGCTTTTTAATATTAAAAATATATATGTGCATATGTGCATAAGGATAGTCATACAAGTATACGTATTTAGGTTTTAAAAATATATATAAATATATTGGTAACCAATATATTAATACGCATTGATGGTTAACATTAATGAATATTTATGAATTGTATTCACATAAAATTAAGTATCATTTATATAACAGCTGTGTACACATATATATGTACAACCACAAAAGGAGAGTAGAATAAAAAATAAAAGTTCCTAATTTTTTCTACTAAAAGGTGACCATTTATAACAATTTATTCTAGCCTCCTTCCAGAATATACACACTCAGACATATCCATGTGTTTGTATGTCTTTTGTTAGCATATAAAAAATACACAATTTCCTGTAACTTATTCTTTTCACTTACTATATACTGGACATTTTTCTGTTTTAACATAGACTTGTTCATTTGTAGGTACGTTGATGAGCCAAGTCCTGGGGATATAATAGGGAACAAGTTGTACAAAAATCCTAGTTCCATTGAGGTAATATAGGACGTGAGTATGGGAAGACAGGCACCAAACAAGACGGATAACTCACTTATGTAGTTTACAGGCGATGGTAAGTGCTAAGGAGAACAGAAGCAGGGGAAGTGACCCTGAGGGGCAGGAAGTGGGGGGTGACAGTTTTTTAAAGGGGGTCAGGGAAGGCCTAACGGAGAAGGAGTTAATTCCGGTGTGTATGTGTGTGCATGCGCGCGTGTGTTTGAAAACGTTGCAAAGCACACTCTTGCACACATCCCTTTGCTGGCGTGTCCAAATGTTCTGTGAACTAAACTCCCGGCAGCAGGGTGTCTCTGTTAAGGCACATATGTTTGTCAATTTTGGTAGCCATTGTCAATATTTGTAATCCAAAGAAATTTTTTTACTCCTGTGTGTCTCTTGAAGCATGAATTTTCCCAGGTAATCAGCTCCCCGATGAAAAAACAGGTCATTCTTGGAAATTCCCTACTATCCCTTTCAGTTACCACTACCCTTTTCCCCAGGATAACCACTACCTTGACTTATCTCACTGTACATTCATTTTGCCTCTTTCTGACCTTTTGGTAAATTGAATCATACCACTTTTTTTTTTTGTACCGGGAATCAAAGTCACAACCTCGCACTTGCCAGGCAGGTGCTGTGCTGCTGAGCTATATCCCTAGCATATTTTGTAAATATTATTTTTGTGACATTATTTTGTGACTTATCCATATCACTGTGTATAGTTGCAGATTTTTACATTCGCGGTTTTAGGATACTATTTTAGTATACAATCTGGCTATTGGACAATGTATGTGTCCAGTTTTAAAAGTTGAGTGATTTTAGTTAGGCATGGTGGCACATTCCTGTAATCATAGCATGTGGGAGGCTGAGGCAGGAGAATTGCCATGAATTTGAGGCCAGCCTGGGCTACATAGCAAGAACATGTTGTAAAAAACCACAACAAAACAAAAGTAGGGTGATTTGTAAACACTGTAGAAGGTACTCATCAAAATAACCATCACTTCCTTCAAAGCATGATTAGAGATGCTGCATGCAGCAAAAGACAAGATTGAGAGTAAAGGCTTACAGGAGATCATCAGGACTCAAACTCAAACCCCGGCATTACTACTGTACCATGGGCTAGAGCCCATCTGAGCCTCTATTTGTCACTGGGCTTTGATGCCTTGTCTTGCACTAGAGTTCAAGATAAATGCCACAGTGGTCCACATTATAGGTTAAGGTATTGCATCCACCTGGGTACAGGAACAATTAAACAGGACAAGCATTAACTAAAGAGGAGGAGGAGGCTTGAATTCCTTCCCCCAACTCCCTTTCTCTTGAAAGGTATGGCCTGGCCAACCCTGCAAGCCTGTGATGTGTGCACCTGTGGTCCTGTGCCAGCTCTCTGCACCTGTCCTACTACCGCTTTTTAGGGTGAGTGTGAGCTGGGCAGCCTTGTGGGTCCCTCCTGAGTGCCTGTGGTCACTTTTGGACAATTCTGCTCTTTGCATTTAAACCCTGAGCCTAAGTCTCATTATCTAGAAAACAGAAGAATATCTAAGCCCTCCTAGGTTTTACCAGGATGGAATGAGATCTTGTATGCTCAGGGGTGCAGGGACTCAAAGCATTGGCTTCTGTCCTTTAAATCATGTTACTGTCATTCAGAACAAGTCTGAGAATGTTCTTTTGACATTCCCTCCAACCTGCAGTGCATTAAAAGAAAGCAAATAACTATGGCAGAATTCCTCATCATTGAAGGGAGACTTATTTTGTAACAGCTTGGGTCATGGAAAATGAAATGATTGTATAGATCAAACTCAGCAGTGCCTTTTTAAAAAAAAATCAGAAATGAGGCATCATTCTAAAGAAACGAGGCTGATTCCTTTGAGTGTTTTGATTCTAGTCCCCAAATTAATGCTTATGTGAGGTTACTTAGCCTAGATCAATGGACCTGAAATCTGGCTATACATCAGGCCACTTGGGGAAGCTTTAAAAGTACAGGTGCATGACAGCCACCTCCAGAGATCTTGGCAGTTGACCATGTCTATTTCTTCCCTCATCATAATGGTTTTAAAAGTATTATACATTGTACTCCAGTGAGTATAATGTGTGACCGAGCTGATAGTCAGTGCCAGAGGTTTCCTAAGCAGATTACTAGGTCCCCTTTCCAGAGTATATGAGTAGAGCTGAGTGGACCTGGGAATTTGCATCTTGAAAAGATCTCCAGGGCTGCTGGTGCTGCAGGTCTGGGGTTCATATTTTAGGAATCACCACTGTAGCAAGCCATAGGGAAAATCTGATCCACTCCTTGTTTTGTAAATAAAGCTTTATTAGAACACAGCCATGCACATTTGTGAATGTCCTGTCTTTGGCTGCTTTCTACTACAACAGCAAAATTGAGTGCTTATAACAGAGACCTGAGGTAGCCCTCAAAGCCTGGTCATTTATGAAAAAGTGTGCCCACTGTAGCTTAAAGTAACACCTGGGTCCCTTTAATCCTTTAAGCACTCCTCCCCGGGGAGAATTGACTTGTGCATGGAGAGGCCCAGGCCTTGTTCTGGGTAGGGTAAAGCTGTTGAAGGTCCCCTAGCCTCTTTTTCTCTCTGGGACAATTCTGTCCTTTGCAGGCAGCATTCTTGTGACTCCTTCAGTGAGCCACTGGTCAGGTTCCAGCTTGCAGCAACAAGACCTGCACAGTTTCTGTCAGAAAGGCTTAATCTAGTGAGACCAACTAGCAGGGCCAGGCCCCTTTCCACAGCCCAGCTGGACCACCAGTCCATCTGAGATTTTGATTCTGCAGCAACCCAGACTACACATTTGACCTTCACAAAAGTCCACCATGCCTAAACCAATGGACAGAATCTTTCAGAAGTAAAGCTGTGTACTGAGAGGGAAGATATGGTTCAGTATCCCCATAGGGTTCCTTAGCTGTTTTGTATCCAGGTTGGAATGCAATTTGCAGTGAGCATCTCCCCCAAAGCCACGCCAACATCTCTAAAACAAGTGTGTAAAGACGCTCCTCACTCAGATATATACATTTTGGTGGTTCATGTAACAACAAGCACATTGCTTTATAGTCACAACTTTAAATGCTTCCTCTGAGATGGTGTGATTCACACCCAGATCTGAAAGTGATTCTTCAGCCCATATGTTGTCTTAATAAACGAGGCTCCAGGTGGCCCAGGCTCCACACAGGCATGGAGAAGTGATCCAGAGGCCCCAAAGGAATTCAGAAAGAGATTTGAGTCTTGACTTCCCTGTCTTAAGGAAGGGGAAAGAGATTTAATTCCTAAACCTTATCCCCTTCACAATGAATTCTGAGCCACTTCTTAGTGAAAGCCTCTTCCTCCACTCTCCGGTTTTCTCTCCCCTGATTTGTTTGAGAATTTCTTGTGTGCTGAGTTCCCAAATGCTGTCTAATTCAATTGAAGTGACTTTTTCCCACTCTCAACTAGCTCCTTTCCCCTTAGGTCTATATAGCACCCCTCTCCCCAGCTCAGCAGTTTTCCTTTGGTGGGTGACATGAGGGATATTTGGCACTAGCAAAAGGAAATCTCATCATTCATTCTTTCCCTTTACTGTAGGATTTTTCTACTTTGGCACTTGTTGACATTTTGGGCTGGGTAAGTGGTGTGGGGACAGGCTGTCCTGTGCATTGTAGGATACTGAGCTACGTCCATGTCTGTACCCCTAGAGGGCAGTAGGCCCCCCCATTAAAAAGTAATAATAAAAATTATCTCCAGATGTTGCTAGATTTGGGGGGCAAAATTGGCCTCAATTGAGGGAACCATTCTATTAAAGAATTCAGTAATTCACTCCAGGCGAGTCTCATCTGCAGATCCGGGCAAAAGGGGGCTTGACCTTGGGCCTCATGTGTGAGGCATGAGTGTTTGTGGAGTAAGGAGTCTGAGGCATCGGGGAGCCTGCATCTTCTTTCTGGGTCACCTCCCCCTACTGAACTCCCACAGTGTCCTACTCAGACAGCCCCGAGCCTGTCTCCCAGGTTACCCAGTGCTCTTCACATCTGTCCTCTGGAAGGTGGGCCGTGGCGCTAGGGTGGGCCCTGTCAGCCCAAGATGATAGCAAAAGGGAGATAATGATAGTACTCCTCTCCCCAGGGGGTTGTGTGGATTAATGGTGTATTAAATGGGGGCTGGTAAGTGCTGTGTCCCTGATCAAAGCTATTATTATATTTTCATATCAATAGTCCCTAAACAAAAAACAATTTTCTTTTGTATCAGCTACCATCTATTCAGATGTCCCTGTGCTGGTCCCTAAAGAGATTCTATGAAGATCGCCAACAGGGTGCGTTTGTGAGAGATTTCATGGAATTTTCCAGGACCATACTAACTACTGGCACCTTTCAGCTTATGGGCTGGGCTGAGGACCGAACTCCTTTTCCAGCCTCCACTCCCCATGATCCTTGTTTGACTTACAGTGATTTCATCATGCTAAGTGTTAAGAACTCAAACTCATACAGCCATTCTGTTTTTCACTTTCAGCAAATTACGTGAGATATTCAGTACCTCATTATACAATAGGCATTGCGTTAGAGGATTTTTCCCACCTGTATGCTAATGGGAGTGTTCTGAGCACACCTGAGATAGGCTGGGCTAAGCTGCAATGTTTGGAAGGTGGAGTATATAAAATGCATTTTTAACATATGGTATTTTCAATTTATGGTGGGTGTATTGGGACATAATCTTATTGTAAATTGGGGCACATTTGTCTATCTTTACTCCTAATCTTGTCCTTGTCATATGAGAGAACCAAAGTGGGTGATGGATGACACTTTTCTTTTTGAGTTAAGTAAAGGAGAACTGATGCCTAGCTTTGAATTTCAGTTCCTGCTGGGCCACAAGGTGACTGGGTGACCTTGGACGCTCAATCTTTTAACCCCTCTGAGCCTCAAATTTCCCATCTACAAAATGGGGTAATAAATAGTACCTTCCCTAATAGAGTTGTGGTGTAGGTTAAGTCCAAAAAAGCACATAAAATTCTTTTCTCATTGCAGAGTACAGAGAGCTTAGAATTCAGTATTGCTGGTTTTTAATTATTTTAATATGTTTGTCTAAATTAGCATTTTCACTGTTGAAAGGAAAAACATAGAGAAAAAGTTCTGTCCAAGCAGCTGGTATGAATCACAAAATGAACTAAGAAAGCTTAAAAAAAAAAAACCCTTAAGTCACCATTAAGTCATGGATGGAACTTCTTAGAATCCAAGAAGTATCAGAGCTGAAAGGGGCTTCTAAAACCCATATATGCCCACCCATTGTATAAACTGGGAAACAGACCCAAGAAAGAGCCAAGATCTATCCTGTTGTAAAGGAAACCTAGAACCATAGCTTCTAGGTTCCAGAAAAGAGGAAAAAACAAAAAACAAGAAGGAATTTGATAGTTCGAGGGAGTTTTGCACAAGTTGCAAAGAACAGTGACTATGCCAGGGTGCTGCAGAACTCCATGCTGAAGTGTTGCAGAGCTGGCCTGTGGTAAAAAGAGAGGAGGAGAGTTTTGGAGATATGTAGACCTGTTGGGGTCTCCTGCAGCTGTTAAGTCAACATCTGATGAAGTATGGGGATCCCTCTATGGTGAGGAGTTAGGAAGGAAAATGAAATAGCCCAGGATGGATCTTTGTTGACTTAGTGCATATTTATTTTTCAGAAATGGGCGAACAACTTAACCTAGCACCCAAGAGTTGTCTCTCTTGGTACAGTTGTTGAGATGTTGTGGTTACAGCCGTGATCAAGGGGTGTCCTGGCCCTGTGCTGCCAGGCTGAAAGTTACATAGGGGTTTCAGTGAGAGAGCCTGGGGTACCGAGGAGAATCCATCATTTCCTTGAACCAAACTTGGAAAATAAAGATCTGTAGGGTCTGCTCCCGTTGGTAAAGTCAAATTTTTTTTTCTTTTAATCTGAAGTGTTTATCACACCCACATTCAGAGTCATCCAGCTTCCCTTCCAGAACTGGCTGCCTTGGCAAAGGACATTAGCAACCAAAAGAGTTTAGCTCTTCCAGAGAACAAATTCATTATTATAGCAATTATCGACATGTAAAAGCCTCATTTTGTCCCTGATTTTGGGGAGCTACTTGATCTGTCCTAACCCAGTGAGTGATCCCCCTTTAACTCTCTAGACCTTAGTCTTCCCAGATGTACAATGGGCCGGTGAGAGCAGCCACCTTGGAGCAGTGGTTTTTAACCGAGTTGATAATGTTGGGAGATACTTTGAGTTGTCGTAGCATGTGTATGTGTTACTGGCATTTAGTGGTCAGAGGTCAGAAGTGCTGCTAAATGCCTAAATGTTGATGACAGCCCCTCACATCCCAGAATGAACTGGCCCACAATGTCTGTAGTACTCAGTGAGAAATTCTGCTCTGGAGGTGTTGTGTGGAGATGCAATGTATTGATGATTCATAGGACAGTGTTCATGCTGGGCTGATCATATACTGGTAGTAGATGCTCAGTAAAGCAGTGGTGCTCCCCCTATTTCTTTAAAGCCTGATCCTGTAATCTGATGTGTGCTTCTTATGTTTTTGTGTTAGCCAGTAGTATTTCCCTTACCTGAGGTGCCATGGTAACTGGCACTACAAAACTAAGTAGATTCACTGATAGCCCATTGCAGATAAACTGGATCTAAAAATCCAGAAAGCGAAATGGGGCAGGGTGTCACTGTGCACTGTCTAAAGAAGGGAACTGAATTTCTGTGTCGTTGCCTCTCCATGAAGGATGATTCTCTGAGATCGTAGCCTTCAGGGCACTTGAGAACCAGTGAGATTAAGGAGAGAACACAGTATGGCCAGGCAAGAGAGAAAGTTCCTGTGGAAGGTAACTATTTTATAATTAGTGGGGGAGGGCCACTAAAAGGGTTTCACACTTTTTCTTATACTACTTTCCCTCTTTAAAAAAAATTAAACATGTTAACTGTGTTTGATACAAAACTTCTGATATTTCCTTTGACCCATTCAATGGAACATTGAGTTTTCTTATGGACTCAAAGTCATAATTATAAAAATAAATGATTTTACAGTGAATGTCCTTTTGTTCTATAAAGAGGAGAGGAATTGTTTGCTTCTTCCCCAAATGGCACCATTCTACTGTATTTTTTTGGTTTTTTTATTTTTTATTTTTTGTCTTTGCATCTCTTTTAGTCATGATCTACTATATTAAGTTATTCCAGATGGGAAACCAGAGGACCAAGTATATTAGTCCATTTTCCATTATTATAATAAAAAATAGGAGGCTCAGTACTATAAAGAAAAAAGGTTTATTAAGCCCACAGTTCAGGGAGTCTGAAAGTCCAGGATTGGATGGCCCCATTTGTTTGACTTGTATTTTTAATTTTGTTTTATTTTTACTTTTTGGTACCTGGGATCGAACTCATAACCTTGTTTGACTTCTAGTGAGGACCTCATGACAGGTAGCATCATGACATGAATGTGTGCAGGAGAGATCACCTGGTGAGACAAAAAGCCAGAGAGATTCAGGGTCAGGCCCCTCTTTTATAACAACCTACTCTCATGGGAACTAAGTGGAGTTCCATGAGAACTACCTTATCTCTTCTCAGGGCACCGCCTCCAATGACCTAAATACCTCCCATTAGGCTCTGCCTTTTAAAGGTTCTACCACCTTTATACTATCACACTGAGTACCAAACCTTCAATACATGAACACTTGAAGGACAACCCACATCAAAATCCTAGCACCAAATCTGTCTGAATTGTTTCTAAATTCATGAGAAGTAAATAGGTTCTCAAAAAAACAAAACAAAACAAAACGAAACAAAAAACCCTGAAAGCCTGAGAATTCTTCCTCATGGGTTTTGTGCATAGACGTTATGATACCTATTCTATTCTGACAGTTTAGATGTGGTTTTTTTAAAAAACCATTTTTGGGGTTATACAGGTTGTTGAGAAGTTGATTCTGGAAGACTATAGTACAGTTAGAGTATATGCGTCATCTAGTAATAGATTAATATCTACTTTCAAATAATGGTCAGTAGGAGTTTAGCAGGGTGACTGAGAACAAAATTTTCAGTTATGATTGTTTCTAAAGAGGAGGACTTTAGGAATCTAGTTATAAGGAATTGGCTTCCTTACCAGATTAATTTGCTTTAAGTACTGCAAATTTTATCACTGACTAGCCATGTGACTTGGTTTCTGTAGCCATAAAAGGAGGAGAGAGGGGAATCTGGCCCCTGTCTCTGAGCCCCTTTCTGGATTCCATATGTTTAATCTTAATTCTCTATTTTCTCCAACATCATACTTCTTAGAATTTACAGGGATGGCAAATCTCGATATTCTCCTAGTCAACTTTTATTATAAAAGTCATTACTTTTAGTCAGCTTTAGCTTATAATTTGCATTTTAAATTTTTGGCTTTTTCAAATACTGTTATGAGTGTCATAACTTTATCAAGTTATGTGCAAGTGCTGGGGACTGCCAATTAACTCAGATGGCCGCAACAGCAGTGGCTTCGCTTCTTATCAGAAAGGCTGAATCACTCACAAGCTCCTGCCTCTCGAGGGCCAGATGACTCACCAGCCAAGTTACTCTGCAAGTTGGAGTAAGGAGTGTAGGATATTAGACTTCCTTTTCACTTTCTTTCCTTCTGGTGTTATAGATGTGGATTCTCTAATAGCACCTTTTTTTGTTGTTTTCTTTCCAAAATAATATGTACTAGTTTTAAGAAATTCAAACTGTACATACTTACATAATACAGAAAGTGGAAATTTCTCTCTAGAGAAAGTCACTTTTGATGGTTTGGTAAATTGATATTCCTCCAGATAATTTTTCTTTATATATGTTAAATTTCGTTTATGGGAAGAATTGTGTTTATATGTGCTCTTTTGCAACTTGCATTGTTTCATAGCAATACATTTCGATTTCTTTCTTTTTTTTTTTTTTGGTACTGGAGATCAAACTCATGACCTCGCACCTAACAGGCAGGTGCTATGTCGCTGAGCTATATCCCTAGCCCCTAACAGCATTACGTTTTGAAGATTTTTCCATTTGATATGTGTAGGTCTATCTCATGTTTAACATATGACGTGGATTTCCCTGATATTATGACATCAGAAATTACCTAATTAGTTCTTTCTAGCCTGAGTATATGTGTCTTCTAAAGCAGATCCTAAGATGACAACCTGAATGCAAATAAGCTATTAGGGAGATGACTGTAGGAAGCAGTGATAAGGGAAAGGGGAAGTGAGATAAGAATGGGAGGCAAATCATTGAAAGACATTTGATGAATGGGGGCTGCAGCCCTGGGGGTCCTGAAAATCACTCTTGATTTCAGTGCTCCACTAGAAGGACCCAGCAAAGCTTTTACACTTAGAGTCACTGCTTATTATGACAAAAGGATTCAGACTGCAATCAGCCAAGTGATTCAGCTATGGTCTGAATCTTAATTCCTCCCTAAAACTCATACACTAAATCCTGATCCCCAGTGTGATGGCGTCAGTACTGGAAGCTCTTGAGTTGCGATGAGGTCAGACAGGCTCCATTCTCATGAATCCAATTATAAAAGAAGCTGCAGAGTGCTATACTGTCCCTTCTACTGTGTGAGGCCACAGCAAGAACAGACCATTTGTGAAGCAGAGAGCGGGCCCTCACCACACACCAGATGTACTGGCACCTTAATCTTGGGCTTCACAGCCTCTAGGAATAGCTGAGCAATCAATTTCCATTGTTTCTAAACCACCAAGTTTATAGTAATTTGTTGTAGCAGCCCAGACAGACTAAGGCATATCAGGCTGAGTGAAAGAGAGACCTGGCATGAGCTTCTGCTTGTCTTTGCCCACTGAACTTAAGTGATCCATGCTCAGTGCTTCTAGCATCCATAGATAACAGTCCACTCAGAATATTACCAACCAGGGAAGCTCACCAGGGCCTTGATGTCTGGGGTCTGTAATGGGGTCGTTCGCATAGACGTGGATGACCATCTAAGTGGGTGACCACAGTCTCTAGTCCCTTTTGAGGTCAAGCTGATATTGAGCAGCCTAAGGCAACTACCCCAAATTGGACAACTGGCACAGACAAGCTGGCATGGTACAGGCAGAGTACCCTGGGTGACCAAGGTAGGACACACTCAACAGAAGCTGCAAGCAGCCTGCAGCATGGGCCAAGGGGATGGGCAGAGCACCAGTAGCTTCAGCTACACTTCCTCATGGAGATTGTGTCATTTCCAGTTTTTCTTTTATACAAACTGCAATAAAACAGGGATCAACAAAACTTTCTGTAAAGAGCCAGATAGTAAATATTTAAGGTCTCAAGGACCACACAATCTCTCTTGAAATTACTCTATGGAGTAAATGTTTGTGTGTCCCCCGCCCCCTTTCATATGTCAAAGTCCTCCCTCTCCAAAGTAATGATATGCCCTCATGATTGGGACCAGTGCCCTTATAAAAGGAGTCCCCAGAGACGACACAGTCAGGAGACATCATGTGTGAGGAAGAAGGATCTCACCAGAAACCAAATTTGCTAGTGACCTAATCTTGGACCTCGCAACCTCCTAAATCAACCTTATATAAGAAATAAATCTCTGTTGTGTATAAACCACCCAGTTTATCACACTTGGTTCTAGCAGCCTAAACAGACCAAGACAATACCTTGCCTAAAAGCATGAAAGCACCATTATATGAGCAAATGGGTTTGACTGTGTTCTAATAAAATTTTATTTACAAAAACAAGGGGCAGACCAGATGTGGCTTGGAGATTCTACTTTGCCAACTCCTGTTATCTAAAATATCCACGTGTGTGCGTTTGTCCATTAGTGAAGATAACTCTATGGGATATGTTCCTAGAAGTGGGTGTTTTGAATCACAAGTTATGACATTTTTATTTTGAAAAAATAACCCAAAAGTGGAACTCCCTTGGTCTTCCACCAGCCACACATGAGTGTGCTTGAGATTTGCTCTCTTAGAACTGCTTTCCTAAGAGTACAAAACCTATATGAGGGACACCTATTTATTGTCATTCTTGAGCTTTGGAGAGGCAGAGAAGGATAGAACATTTTTTTTCCCCAGAGAAGAAAACCAAATGGATCCTTAAAAAATCTCATAGTAGTGTATCTTGTTTTCAATTTGAGCCCCATGGGGAAGGGGTTTCTGGTAACTTATTCTCATTTGGTAAGATCACACCTTACATTACCCACTAGGCATGGTTCCAAAAGACCCCAATATTACCTGTTTTTTAAGTGTTTTTCCCACAAATGTATCAGAGAATATTTTAGTGATTTCCTTTATTAAACTAAGATGCCATCCATTCCTAATGCCTCCCTTCTGTTGTAAGGAATTTTCATGTAAATGAGATTCACTTGTGCATTTCAAACACATTATTGAATGTACAAAAAACATACATGGTCCAATTTTTCCTCTAAATTGACACATACTGGACACCCTTGATAGAGGTGACACAGTGTTTTACTTGCCTTAGTTTACTAGGTCCTTCTGATCTTTAGACATTGAATGGGTTCTTATTTTTGTTTTTACACTTTTCTTTTTTTCCCCAGTTTCCATCATTTGGAATTCTTGATATGGACCCCACAGAGGAGAACAGAGGCTCATTAGTGTTCAAGTTCTGTTTTAGGCTACATATTTTAGCCATTTTATTTGATAATCAGCATCCCTCCTGGGATCCAGCCTGCCTTTGCTCAGCTTACACAGGGTGAATCTTTGATAGTTCCCATTCTCTAGCCCTTCATTTATAACACAGGCACAGCCTTCTTCCCCATTAGCGAGAGGCATGCTTGGACTACCCACATGCAGATAAAGAATTAGGCAGAACTTGGCTAGGAAGATAAATCAAGCTGCCCATCTCATTAGGCTTGAAAGACACAGATTCAGCTTGTGTTGGAATTTAACAAAGAAGATTTCTGAGGAGATATGTAACAACATGGGGTGGGAGAAATTGCCCTAACTCTTTCTCTCAGCAAACAGAGACAGAGGAAGTGTGTGTGTAACAGAGGAGACGCGATGTCTGTATTATGAAAGGTCAACTGACAGAAATTTAGGATCAAAATGACAGCATAGCTGGGGGTATAGCTCAGTGGCACAGCGCCTGCCTGGCAAGTGCAAGGTGCTAAGTTCAGTTTCCGGCACCAAAACAAAACAAAAAAACAAATAGCATAAAACTTAATGAGCACTTATCACTTGCTAGGTAGTGTGTACTGAGAACTTCACATACATTGTTTCATCAAAACCTCACATTGACTTGTGAGATAAAGTACTTCTAAGAATTCTCTTAAAACAATGAGGAAACTGAGGCTCAGGAAGGTTACCTGGCTTGCTCAGAGTCTAAGAGCCCAGGCAAATGACAGGGTTAAAATTCATCTCAGCATGTCTGGCCCTGTAGCTTAATCCTAACAGTTCTCATGTGGGATGAACTGACCCCCAGGAGACATTTGGCTGTGCCTGGAGACATTGTAAGTTGTCATAGCTTGAGGTGGGGCGTGGTACTGGTGTTTAGTGAGTAGAGCTCAGTGATGCTGCTAAACATCCTGCTGTGTACAGGAGAGGCTTCTACAGCCAGGGTTACTCAGCCCATAATGTCATCAGTGCTGCCACTGAGAAGCTCTGTTTACCTGACAGTTCCTGCTTCCACTAGAGTTACCCATGTAGGGCTCTGTAGTCAGAGTGGGAGGCACTGGGACATCTGTTTATATTACATATTGCAGATGGCTTAGCTAATGGCCAGGACGAACAGCCAAAGCCAAGGCTGAGAGGCAGGGATACAGCAGACATGCTAAAGGACAGCAGTACACTTGTGCGCCTGTGACCGAGATTCACAAGAGGATGAGATGAGAGGGAATCAGGGAATTCTCACCGTGAAAAGAAATAGAGTTCCCAAAGCAGTGGTCCCATCATTGCAGTTGAGGAAGATGTAGACTAATGGCCTCTGTCTTGTTCCTGTTCCATTCCCCCTCTTTCCTCTCTGTTCCTCCTCTCTGGCTCCCTAGTGTTTGGCCACAACATGAAGAGCAGCAACGACTTCATTGGCAGGATCGTCATTGGCCAGTACTCCTCGGGGCCCTCGGAGTCCAACCACTGGCGACGGATGCTCAATACCCACCGCACAGCTGTGGAACAGTGGCACAGCCTGAGGTCCCGAGCCGAGTGTGACCGCGTGTCTCCTGCTTCCCTGGAGGTGACCTGAGGGCCTCAGGGAAGGCAGCTTTCATTTGTGCAAAGACAGAAAAAAATGTGTCACATACCTGTTACATCCGTACCTTCATACACACACTCTGCACACATATACAAACACACACATTCTCAATCCTCTCAGAACTGGAAAGAAGCTGACTTTTCATCACAAAATGGCCACTCTTGTTGAGGGAGGCCTGAGAACTTTCCAGAAGCCCCATCCATATATATCATGAGCCAAGTGGGCTCTGCTCTTGGACCTATTGGCAATGCCTGCTCTTGTTCATACCCCATTCCAAAATGCACTTTCTGCCCTTAGGCCAGAGAAAGGGCCTACCAAAGGGAGCCAACCACCATCAAGACTAAATTTACCAAGACAGTGGCTAGTGGGTGGGAGGCCTGATTCCCACTCCCACAACACATGCCCACTGGGTAACTTCTGAACAGGCAACTGTTCCCTGGGGTTCTTCTAACTTTTCTCCAAAGGTGTAAGTATCTTTGTCTTCTCCTTAGTAAATGTAATAAATAGGTTAGACTATTTGGAGAAACCAAACGACAAAAACAAAGTAATCCAGTGTAAGAAAGGTCTCCTGGCTTAACTGATTTGTCCTTGTGTTAGCTTATTCCTAGGGATGTCCTGTGGGTTTATATGTATATGTTCTTGTGTATGTGTGCGTGTGCGTGCTTGTGCCCTCACAGGTGAACACATGCGTGCCTACATGTCCTCTTGGAGAGCAAAGTGCCCCATGCTGAGCACTTCTGTCTTTCTGCTTCTCCCATCACCAACGTTCTCCTGTCTCTTCAATGCCCCCACTTGGGGTAATGGTACTGTGCCCGTGTCGAGTACATAGGATATGATACAGCAAAGGCAGCATTTTTTTGACTGAATCATGGTGATTGTGACTCATCAAGAACCTAATACCTGGATTACAATGGCCACCGCACCCCATCCATGATGATCTCCTTTATCATGCCCTGAGGATCTTTCTGTGTTTGTGCGTGAACCAAAGTCAAGTCCCATGTGCTAAGGAATTAGCATATTTAGCATAGATCTCTCTCTTCCCTTGTTGGATGCTTTTGTGTCTTTTCCAAAGCATATTGTCTGGTGTCACGGGGAGCTATTTATTGAAATTAAAGATTATTTATTTGTGCCATGCATTCGAGTCATCTTTTTTGCTTATGAATGTGGGATGTAGAGGAAGGGAGGGTTGCTGGTTACTACAGCTGCATAACTGGCCCAGAAGCTCAAAGCAGTGATGTTTATTATATTCATGGATTTTGTGGGTCAAGAATT
>RJWM01020244.1:0-37599 GCA_004363535.1 Dasyprocta punctata
CAAGAATAGAGAAAGCAATAGAAAAATTTAATTGAAATTCAATACCAAAAGCAAGAACAAATATAACAATTAGATATCTTCTCCCATTCTTACAAACAGGTTGATTGCTGCCTTATTTACAATAGTGATAACACAAGACACATACAGAAGTTCTTAGCAAAGAAACTGACCTTCATCAACTTATTCCAGGAGTAATTTACTGGCTTTAATTAGAAGTCGATATTTCTTTCTGATGAATTCATAAATAATAATTAAAAAGCTACCAGCCATTCCCAACTGGCTTTAAGGTTTCAAATCTCTGTAACAGCAACGGGGGATGGTTTTAAAAAGGCAAAATGCCAGTCATGAGATCTATCTGACGATTGATAAAATACTGACAACAGCATTACAGGGAGTCAATTAACAATGCAAAGAGCTGACCAAAGGCAAATATGGAAACCTGCTCTTCTTTGCAGGACCCAGGCTTTGTGATAAAATCACACTGCCTGACAAATTCTCTCTGCATTGTTACAGGCCAGGATTCTAGCATATACCACCCTCACCGAAGCTCGCTTTAGAATTTCAGACATTTTGAGCTTTAAACCAGTCACAGAGTTTATATTGAAAGAGAAAATTAAAGTTTTTACCTATGACTATGATGCCTTTCTAAATCCCCAAAGAGAATTTTTTTTTCCAAATCCTTAAATATATGTTAACTGAACAATCTGTTTTCTAGGGGTTGGTGAATCAATTAATAGCTTACATTTTCATCTAGTTTTATCTCATTAGCAGCTATTTCAGGTAGCTGTGTTTAATTATTTGAGTCCAGAAATGAGTTGAGAAATAAATCTTGCAACTAATGCTAATTGGTTTCCTTTTATGCATTTAAAAAAATCTGTATAAATCACTAGATGAAATATCAAGCAATTGGTGGTGTTCTTTCAATTACAGCACCTCTAGCGACAACTCCACCACACAGAAGAAACCTGAATTCGAATTAATTTGTTAATTCATTTGCTATACCATAGAACGAGGGTGTAGCTACCGAAGCCACTTAAATTCATTGCAGTAATCAGAGTTTGGAGTCTTTGAAAATTAAACTAACTTTTTAGCTGAAAGAATGCACAATCAAAAGTGTGAATGAAGTAATCAGACAAGCCATGGCTGGGCAGCCCATAGGAGTACTTGAGATAATCACGCAGCTTTGGGAAATAGCCCACACTACCACAGCTCTCTCCTGTCATCTACATTAAGGGGTGCTTGTCTCTGTCCACCACAACTGGGGACCGGACACAATCATCCTAAAGTGGAAGATCAAACTAGGAAGGTCAGGAGGGCTGCTCAAGGTCTCCACACTTTCTTAAGCAGGGGACTTCTTGTGGCCAACTTTGCTTTTCCCATCTCTAATATCTTTAACCCAGTCCTAACGCAAATATAAAGTGTCTGTTTTCCATGATGAAATAAAATATTAAAGAGAATTATATTATTGGTTTCTGAGAAAGGTTATTGTCATTGGCATATCCAATGTGATCTGTTTCTGAGCATGGCTTCTTAATATATTTTAAACATAAAGATGAAAAATGACATGTCAAAATATTACATGAAGGTGTGCATCAAGTAAAATAATGGTGGGAGATGAACCTGAAGCTATTTTTTTTCATCAGTTTCAGATTTAAATGTTTAATTAGGGCCTACAGCCTGGCTTTAATCCCAAATATGTCATTTTGGGACTCACGCCCCTATATATTACCCTTGGTAGGATTTATTCAGTTGTAGGATTTATACAATTACAATAATTATGCAATCACTTCTCAATATCTGGATATTGAGACCATATAAGCTCTCTGAAGTCACAGAAAATATCTATTTATGGCTTTATTACCAGAGCCAACAGAATGCCTGAGGTACATTAGAAATTCAGTGAGTGTTTTTCCCATTTTTTGTGATACCCATGAATACATGACACATTATAAAACATAAATTTAGAGCTGAACAATTTGAAATAATTGTGGAATGAATGCCAATCATGCAGCACCCTCATCTAGAAATAACCTTGCCACCACTCCAGGGGTACCTCCTGAGGGGTGTCTTTCCCATCCTAATTCTTCCTGACCCACAGAAGTAATTCCTTTGCTATCTTGTCTTCAGGGTTTTACAGTCTAGATGCACATCTCCAAGTGATATTGATTAAACAAAAATAGACAAATCATTAGGAATGATTCCTCTCATATTTGTGAGATGTGATTATATGAGTTAATCCTCTAATATTTGTGAGCGAATTAACTCATGTAATCATTTTATAATATTCAAAAGTGTTTACATGTATTCTAGTCATTGTCAACCAGTAAGTCTTTTGTGTCACCCAATGATCAATGCATTCATCTAATTCACTACTTAAAGTAACTAATGTGCAGACATCATTATTCCCACTTCATGCATATAATAATTAAGCCAGAGAGAAAACAAACCCTCCCTGAGTTGTATGTCGTGTGACCCACCAAGCCATAAAGTTGGATGTGCAGGGTAGGATCCCCTCATCAAATAGAAGTGACATTCTAAAGACTGGACTTCAGTAAAGCACAAAAAAAAGGTAAGTGAAGAAGTGGCTCAAAATCTCACGGTCCCCACCCCTGCAACACTATCTATCTACTCTTACCCCACTTGCGCCTTTGGCCTCTCGTGGAGTTCCCTCCCATCAGCTGACAAAGGAAGAGAACATTTTAGTCTGGTGTGCTGACATTTGTGCCCACAACCTGCAGACACCATCCTGATGTGGACAGCTGCTGAGCTATAGCCACATGGTGGGACATCCCTTCTTTAAGTCAGTGGTGAAGGGAACTTTTTCTCAATGGGCAGAATTTTAAACAGTATATCTGGTTACTTACATTGCTTGGATAGAAAGATGATCAAACGTGAAGCTATGTACCATTTCATGGTCTGGCAGAATGGTCAAAGATGTAAAAGGAAAATGATTGGAAAATTGAAGATAAGAAAACTTGAGGAGGAGGTAGATGGATAGCTCATCCTGAATGGACAAATAATATGAAGATATTTGTATCCCATGTAAATGGTTACCTTGGCAGTGATCACAGTAGAATTTTTACTAACAATATAATAATTTAGTGGTTAGGACAACCTATTCATTCTATGGATATCAGTCAACCTCTCTCACCAGTATTCCCTGTCATTGCCAATGGCCTCATAAACAAATTCACAGGTAAGACACGGAAAACCAGGGGTGGAACTCAGGTTGATGGACTCAAGACCATACTGATAATCTCTACCTAGGGTTATCAAATAAAACATAGATTTCCAACTAAGTTTGAATTTCAAAAAATCAAGAATTTTTTAGCTAGGTTATATCCCAAACATTGTATAAACATAGTTTTACAAAAAAAAAAGTTATTCTTTACCTTTGACATTCAGCATTTAAATTTGACTTGGACTTGTGTTCTTCAGAGAGTTTTTTGTTGTTGCTGCTGTAACTGGTTAGCTGTTCTTTGTTTCTTTGTTTTGTTTTTTTTTATGTGTTTGTGTTTGTGGGTTTGTTGTTGTTGTTTGTTTTTGTTTGTTTGTTTGTTTTTTGGCACTGGGGATTGAATGCAGGGTCTTATGCTTGCTAAGCACACAACCTACTATTGAGCTACACCCCCAGCTCAGGACTCTTACATTTTTAATTGCCAAATCTGACAACTCTACTACTACCCTACACTACTTTTCCATCCATAAATGAGTTATGAAGCCTTACAATTGCTTAACCAGCTCCCATATCACTTAATGCTTTTCCTTTGTGTAAAGTATCGAATAATAATAAATTAATTGTCAACTAAATTATTTCATTATATTGTAACTTCCTCAACTGGACAAAGTAAGCTCAGAGGTCAAGGAAACTGTCAATTTCTTTCAAAATAAATATACTATTTAACACAAGTTCAGTATAGGATTCATATGTACTGTGTGCGATGAACATACAGTTGCATTAGTTTAAAAGTTATTAATAACTACAACAGACTAAACAGCTGTAATTGTTCACAGCCATCTTGTTTCATCTGCTCCTTTCTCCACTGTCCCCAGTTTATTTTTAAACAAATCTCAGAAAGCATTTTCTTGTTTCTGCAAGTATTTCAGCATATATTGCTAAAATAAAATAAGACTTTGTTATAAAATATACTTAAACCTCACAATAGTTCCTTAATAGTACTAAATATCTATTCAGTTTTCAGTGTTCTCTGATTGCTTCATTACATTTCTCAAAGTTTCTCTGCTCAGTAAATATTTTTGAACACACGATTTATTGAGGAACAATAAAATATCTAAAAAGCCTGGATAAATTTTCACATGTTCACAGGATTAACATATCATTCATTTATTACTTAAGGGACCAGTTAAAAATGAATTTCAATTGAATTCCATTCATCATTATTATTAAAAGATGGATACTAAAGCAGATATAAGGATGAAAATAAGAGTTATTGTGGTGATAAGATTTGTAAATCAAAATGGGCTTTAGACTGACACAAAAGACTTCTTGTAGTGTCTGTGACATTTTAGACTCCTTCCTGCAGTCCACTCAGTTAAATACTACTCGGATGACCACTTGCATTCCTAACAGAGTAACTGGTTCCAGCTAGCCCTCCTGTGACAAACTGCTATGATACTAGAATTACAGCATCTACTAGGGTAAGCACACGTACCCTGCAGCCCTATATCAATGAAAGACAGTGAATTTGTAATTAAAAACCTCCCCTCAAAGTAAAAATCTAAGGTTAAATAGATTCATTGGCTGAATTCTATGAAGCATTTAAGAAAGAAATAATATCAGTTTTACAAAAACTGTTTGGAAGATGAGGAAGAAGGACCCCCTCAACACATGTTGAGGCCAGCATTCCTCTATTCCAAAATAAAAGACTTTGTATAAGAAAGAATACTACAATTTCCCTCTAAACATAGAAGCAAAAATCATTAATAAACTGCTAACATTTTGAATCTGAATCCAGGAATACATTTAACTAAAATGATAATACATTAATTAATTAATTAAAGTAAATTAATAAATAAATTTAAAAGGATATTATTACACAATTACCTGAGGGAACTGTCACTGCAAAGCAAGACTGCTTTTGATATTAAAGTGATCCATATAATTTCACATCTTAACAGAATAAAAGCAATACCATATAATCACCTAAATAAAGCAAGAAATATTGGATACAATGTGGCTTTCATTCATAATAAGAACTATCAATACCCTATGAATAGAAAAGAACTTTTACAGCTCAATAAACTTTATAGAAAACTTACAGCTAAGATCATACTGAGTGATAATACACTGAATAACTTTAATCTATTACCAAGAACAAAGTAAGTCTCAACATTTCCATTCAATATTATATTCGCAATAAGAGCAAAAAATAAATCATTTATACTGCAAAGTAGAAATTTTGTTTGTTGTCAGTTTTGTTTTATAATTATAGTTGACAGGTAGCAAATTCCAAGGAAACAATAAGAAAATAAACCATTGGAATTAAGTGAATTTACAAAGATTTCAGAATAAAGTTCAATGAAAGATAACAGTATTATAATAGTAATAGCAACTAACAAAAATGAATTCTTAAAAGATCAATTGCTGTAGCATCAAAAGAATGAAACACTCAGGAAAAAAAATTAATAGAATTAATGTGACATACTAAAACATAGTGCCAAGAAAAATTACAGAAGACCGAAATAAGATAGACTTACCATATTCATGATTTGAAAACATTTATTTAAATGACACTATTTAAAGTTAATACAGTGCCAATCAAAACCCCAACAGACCTTTTCATAGATACTGATAACTGACTCTAAAATTTAGGTGGAAATACAAAGGTCTTGCAGTCACAAAACAATCTTTGTTAAAAAGAACAAAGTTGAAAACTTTCAAACTTTATGACTAACTATAAAGGTGTGATCCTCCAGACAATGAGACTTGAGTATACATGTGGAAGACTACATCAACAGAACAGAATACAGAGCCCAGAAATAGATCACATCATGTGTACAACTGATTGTCAACCAGGCAATAAAGCAAACTGATAAAGAAAAAAAAAAAAAAAAAGAATCTTTTCAACAAATGGTGCTGGAAAAACTGGCTGTCCATATGGGGAAAAAAAGAGGGGGAGAAGGCAAGAAAGGGGGAAACAAAAATGATCAAGGAACTTTATATTGCATAAAACTGTCACACTGAAATGCAACAACACTCTGTGATTAACATGCACTAATAAAAAAAGACTTTTCAAAAGTGAATCCTAACCTATACCTCGTATCACTTGCCAGTATACATTTCAGTCAATAAAAAGATAAAAAATATAAAGCTCCTAAGAGATAAGAAAACATCTTTATGATGATGAAATAGGCAGATTTCTTAAACATAAGAAAACAGTCACCATAATTTTAAAAGATTAAATATACATATTAAATAAACTATCAAAATTAAAACCCATACTTATCAAAGGATAGATTATAAAATCAATAAACAAATTACAGGTTTAGGTTACACTGATATCAAAAGTAGACAAAAATATTAAAAGAAAAGAAGACCACAGACCAAGTTCCCCTGTGATCGTAGAAGCAAAAATCATTAATAAATACTAGCAAAATTAACCCCATAAAAATGGACAAGTCTTAATCAGGAACCCTTTAAAAGTAAATATATGAATGAGCAATGAGTACATAAAAAATGACTGAGCTTCACTAACCATCAGAAAACTGCAAACAAAAATCACAATGAAATGGCATTACACATTCCCAAAAATCTCTAAATTGAAAATAGTCAACACTCCAAATAGTGGCGAAGTCGAGGAGCAACTGAAATGCTCATTATTGCCAGTGACCATGTAAAATGATACAACCAGCTTGGAAACTGTATTGTCAATTTCTCAAAAAGTTAAGTATGTACCCATCTATCAGCCATCCCATTCCCAGGAGTGAAAAGAAATAGAAAATATGTACACAAGAGAAATTATATAAGAATGCTCATAGCTTTATTCAAAGTTGAAATAATCCAGAATTCAACACCACAAACGTGAGCAGAGTTTGGTATGTTCCAACCACAGAACACTCTTACTCCTTTTTCCTCTGTTCTTCCTTCATGCTCCACTATCACTCTCCAACTTAGTTTAGAGATTCTGTCTTCTAACTCCTCCACTGGAATAGAGACTCACTGAGTCAGTGGCTTTGATTATCTTGTTTCTTTTGGTAACCTCAAGACACAGTACCATACCAAACATGTATGAGGCTTTCAATAAATTGCTTCTGAATGAGAAATCAACAAATATTAGTGTTGTGGCTTCTCAGACACCTAAATTTTGCTTGGCTAGAACCTTTTCATTCATATTTTTCTAGTTGCACCATTCTTAATTTTCTTCATTTTGGGTTTTTGTTGTTGTTGTTGCTGTTTGTTTGTGTTTGTTTTTGACAATAGGTCTTGTGATGTAGTTCAGGTTACCCTTGAGCTCATCCTGTAACCCAGGCTGCGCCCAAACTTGCAGTGATACTCCTGCCTCATCTTCTTGAGTGTTCAGATTGTAGCTGTGTGCCACTCTGCCTGGCCATATTTTTAACTTAAATGCTGGTATTCCAGAACAGTATCCTCACTGGTATTTCTAATACCTCTTAATTTAGTATCATCTGCAGATTTCAGTAACTTTTTATTTACTGCCTGTTAATGATCATTAATGAAGATGTTAAATAAGAACAAAGTACACAATTCCCTATGTACCGCCGTAAGATTACTAATCACTTAGCAAAGGTGCTGAGAAAAAAAATTTAAAGAAAAAAGTTTTCCTGCATATATAGAGCTTCTACTGAACATCTTATATTAAATGTATTTCATTTAATTCATTCATTCATTTGTACAAATAATTCAAAACCTTCATTTAAACTCTGTGGCCATAGAGATAGAGAGATGAAGCTAAATTTGTTCACAAAAAACTAGTCATTGAGTGTGTTGACTGTCTTAGGAGATACAGTTTCATTATTTTCCAGTTCTATGTTTATAAATTCTTCTCCTTGCTAAAATTCACCTGTGACTCCCAAAACAATACTCAGATACACGTGGTGCAGAAGGAAATCTGATGAGCCAATCTCCAGCCGAGGTGAGACAAGGCAGAGTTCCTCCTTGTTTCAGCTGTGATACTGTAAGCACACGTCCTCTCTGCAGTTTATTTAGGACCATATCTTCCCACTTTTGTGCTTTTGTTAGTGACTTGATGTCTGAAATGGCCTCCAATGCAGTGCTGATGTGCTGCGTAGGGTTCCTCAGTGCAGAAGGCCGCGATGTGCCTTATAGAAAACACATGTGTGTAGGAGAAGCCTCTAAGCATGAGGTATAGTGCTGCTGGCTGTGTGTTTAAGGTTAATAGATCAAAAATGTATATTACCTAAAACTTCCTTAGATAGAAATACACGTAAAGCAGAGGTATGTATTGTTCAATTGGCCAAAACTATGACCAGAGGCTCATTGGGAGGTAGAATTATATTTCTGCTAGGAACTATGAGTCTATATGTACCAACCAGGGTTCTCACTGCCTTTATAGACCATAATCACTGTGACAGCAAGCAAAGACTACATATAATGTAATTTGAGAGTGAGCATTATGCAAAAACTACTTCATGCAGGGACAATGTTAAGGTAAATATTTGAAAATTCAGAAGTTCAAAATAGGGCTGGAGTGTAGACAGTGAAGAGGGAGGAGTACCGCAGGCAGAGGGAATAATGAATGTAAAGGCTTAGAACATGAGTCAACAAACTACCGTCCTCAGGCCAAATCTAGCCCTTGTCTGCTTTTGAAAGTAAAGTTTTATTGGAACACAGCCACCTCTGTTTGTTTATTTATTGTTAGTTGTGTTTTTCAACCCCAGGTATAGATGTACCAGAGGCAAACTGTATTTAGGGAAGGAGAAGTTTGTGAGGCACTCTTCCTGGGGGGAAGGGACAGGCGAAAATAAATAATTGACAGAAATTAGGTCATGAAAGGCCTCCTAGGCTGGGCAAAGGGTTTACATAAGAGAGTGTTTGTTTAGAAACTTGATGCACCAAAAATGAGAGATGATGGGTATTTTGGTTCCTGTGGTGATTCAAAGGATAGCAGGAGGGCAACTTAAACACAGCTCATTAAAATTTTGTGAGCATTTTGGTTTGGCAGAGTATGAAGAAGGACAAATCGCCAACTACAGAGCCTCAGCGTGGAATGAACTGGTATAGGCTGACGACATCCCTTAAGACAGATCCCAGAGGGAGAGTCCTGAGAGAGAAGAAGGCTATGGTTTTGGGACATTTCGAACTTGAGATGACACTGAGATATCCAAGTAGAGATGTCCCGTGAGCATCTGGATATAGAGATCTGCAGAAATAGGCAGAGGCCCGGAGTGAGTAAACAGATTTGGAAATCAGGAAGTCAACAGATGACCACCAAAACCCTAACTGTGAGTGTTTGTCTTAAGGAAAAGCACAGATGCTGAGAAACACAGAGAAGAGAGGAGTTGGCGAGATGAGGTTGAAGGAGTTGACCTGTTCGAGAACAGCAGCCAGATGCAGGTGGTATTGGAGATCTGGCCAATAACATATAATGATGCGTAAACATGAGCTACTGGTGTTTCAAGTATCAGATGGATTTGAGTTCTTATGTGATACAAGTAAGTCAAACTTTACATTGGTATCTTATGAGTCCTCCTTAATTTGAATGAAAGACATGTAGGCCCATTCCACAACTTCCAGACAGAATTAAAATAACTCTGCACGCTCCCATTCTGTGCACAGCAACAGTCCAAGAGTCCACTGAGGCTTCATGCAGCACCCTCACACTGCAGGATCAAAGTAGAGAGGAAGCATCCAGCCATGGGCCCATGTGACCGCTGCTTTGTGTTAAATAATCGAGTAGGAATTAAAGACCAAGGACCAAATAGGAATTAAAGTCTGTGCTTCAAAGATATGGAGAGATTGAAACATTTGTGGAATCCTTGGGTATCAGGCACATTGCAGGGTACAATGCCAGCATGTTTAAACTAAAGAGGCTGCAATGTCTCCAGGGTGCTGGGCAAGCCTTACCGGGTACCAAGTCCATTCCTTGTGGCAGAGTCTGGCAATCTATTTGCCAAACTTCTTGTGTTTGTCTTGAATATGGAACAAGGCCACATTTTTCATTCTCCCTCGCCGTTAGATGTGACAAAACTGATGTGTCTGCATTTGAACTTGGATGTGAAACCCGTAATATGGGTAATTTTCTCTAGTTCCATTTATATTCTGTTTAATGAGGTCTCTGAGTGAATATATGAAGAGGGGTTTTTCTCCTAAACCCCTTTCCTGGTACGCCTTTACTTTACATAAGTGAAAACTAAATTGTTTTCTTCATACTACTAAAAGTTGGGGTCATTTGTTACCGTATTAATGCTAATATCTAAATTGATATATTCTCCTTCCAATCTAAGCCACATTATATTTATCAATTTTACATAAGGATTCCTAACCCTGAATACATGTTTAAAGAAAGAACTGTATTAATGATGTTAGAAAACCACCGATCCAATTTAACCTTTCCATTTTGAAAAGCTGTAGGTTCAGGTAGATTAAATATTTTGCCAAGTTTACCTACTACATAACAGAAAGACTAGACTGAACAAAAATATAATACAAAACATATAAAGTGTTCTACTTATCCCTACCAGAAACAGAAGTGAGAAAAAGTTGACCTGATAAGTAAATGATCTGGTCTTCTTCCCTCGACTTAACATTTCCAGGTAACCGATTCTCCAAGCTCCTTTTCTGAGTTTCACCATAGACTTTGTGGAAAGGTTTTAGTTTTGAGAACTTCATTTTAAAAATTCAAACAGTCATTTGAAATAAGTTGAAACCATTTAATATTCAAGCAATATCCAATCAAATGCCAACTAAATAATGTACTGAGAAGTGTACAGTATCCTGAGATTGTAATGATGAGTAGTTCTTGCCCTCCAAAGAAGAGGTCAGAGAGATACATAATAAAAAATACAAAATAAGTGAAATGAATGTTAGCAGATATATAAAAAATTATAGAAGCACCAAAGAGAGCCACACCTATTTGCTATTCCATAAGTTTCAAACAAATTAATATCTTAGAGGATCTTATATATCTTAAAGATTATTCATCATCAGCTATGGCTAAAGCCCAGGAAGGTGGTGATGAGTCTAGTTTTCATAATCACCAGTCACCACTGTCATGTTGATGGTAACAACAGTACTGATGAATTTTCACTTTTGAATGATTTTTTTAAAAATCTGCATTGTATGATTATTTCACCATGAAATGCAAGAGAACATCAAAACTGTGGGGTTAAAATATTTGTAGATTCTGCTGGGTTTTATTATACCACAGAGAGGTGATGAATTTCTGTACTTTGTCTATTGTTGGGATAGAAAGGAATAATAGAATTTCAGAGATGGAAAGGACCTTAGAGATCATATAATCCAACAAGATGAATAAACTTTTCTTTTCTATTGCCAATAAACTGGTGAAATGTGATGAATACAACTCTTTTGAGTTATAGGCGGTCTGATGAATTGAGACGGCCATGGTTCAGCCTAAGACACTAAAGTTCCTCCACATCACAAAAAACCAACTTTTTTTAATACACAAAGTCAATTTAAGTTAGGTGGCTTTCATCACTTATATGAATTCAAAATCAATGTGAGAGGAAAAAAATGCACCCTTTCAGAATAGACCAACTTTTACTCAGCTTCTGTTAGAGAATTTAACAAGTAGCAAATGTTGCAATTCCTTTCTTACTTGCTTTTCTAAAAGAAATTATTTTTGAAGATGACTGTGACATATTTCCAAGAAGCAACTATGAAATGCATTTAAAAAAACAAGACTTTCTCAGCAGTTGATGATCTTTGTTCAGCAACAGACACAAATTCTTTTTAATTGTTTTAAATCATCTACTTCATTTAAAGAAAGTAGTCACATAAAAGCTGAGTGGAGTTCATAAGATGCCCTCGAGCCTGGCTGTATACCACACCTACCAAAGGGGCTTTTTAAAAAACACAGGCTACCACTCCTAACCCCATCCACTAATTTAAGAGGTTGTATCTGAAGTCTGGGAACATAGATTATGTCTTTAACATTTAAGCTTCCCTGACAATTCTCATGGAAAGCTAGCTTTGAGATTCAACAAAGCAAACTATCAGATACTTTAATAGCAAAATATATTATTTACATTCTTATCTTCTGGATACAAAGTTATGATAATGTGATTGATGAAAGAAAAAACTTTTTGCATTATTTTATCAAACCTACTTAAGAGGGTACAGACCTGAATATTTCCCCAGAAAAGGAGTCTCCAGGATCAAAGACAAAAAAGCAAACACTTTCTTACCCCCAAACACTCTCTGCCACTACTGCTGTAATTTGGCAACTGACTATACTCTGCAAAACTAAGAGTTGAGAGAGTTCATCTGTGTTTTAAATTTTGGTTGTGCTGATAGTAACCACATTCATTTTTTAAAAAGTTTTTATGCAAAAGACTAGAGGGTGGCCATTAGCTTTCCATGGGAGGAATAGTGGTTTGCTTTCCATCCTTTTGGGGATGCTACTGGTTATTTTATTTTTGGTGTATTGCACTATTCTTCTGGTCACGGGCACAATTACAAATCACCCTACAAATTGCTTTTATAACTAGAGCTCTGAGGGGGATTCAATGAGGTTTTCTGTACATAATTGCCCAATTGGAAGTTAGCCAGATTCCCAGGACTGAAGCCCTTACACTTGTGAGCAGGACTATTTGATTGTTAATAATCATGCCCACTCAGCATTCCGGTATTTAGAAACCCTTAGAAAGAGACTTAATGCTCCATGAAAAAAATGTGGCAGATCATAAGAGAAGCAGTATTTCCGTGGAGCTACCTATGCGGTGGAGGTCCCACCAGCTGACAATGTAGCTGACTGGTGTTCAAGATCATCTGTTTTTGCATCCAAGGTGTTTAATAATTGAATACGAGAACAGATGTGTGCTTCTTTGAATGATCTCCAAATTCATTTTTCTGGACATTTTCTAACCCTTCACATGGCTTTATTTTTACCTGTTATGTGGGTCATTTTTCTTCCTCCTCAATGACAAGGTTGCTAACAATACAGCTCTCTGTGAGCATGAGAATGGCCTGAGATGTCAAAATGCACTCTAATGATTTTTCACATCGAATGCATTTGATTAGTTTCAAGGGGCATCTATTGACACTGCTTGCTGCCATTTGCCACTCCAATATTTTGCGCTGTTTTGCTTTATTTACAGAATGTATCTCTCCTCTTCGTTACTCAGATCATGTTACTGGAACTGGGCTCTCATAAGAACTGGTGCTATCTCTTCTGAACACGTTAGTTGGTTTTTGGCACCATTATTAAGGCATTTTGCTGTCATAACCCTCATCCTTTCTTCCAATTAAAAGTAAAGGTCCTTTAGTAAAACTCTTCTTCTCAGTGATGCCCCAAATTCCTCATCTGATTGGCAATTTTTTCTTCCTCTCTTTCTAGAAGTTTCTCAGGAGAATTGGGTAGTTTAAAAATTACAGTACTAGGCACCAAATTCAAATCCTGGCTTAGCCACCTACAAGGTGTGTATCCTTGGGTAGCTTCCTTAGCATCTCTGTACTTCCGTTGTTTCATATGAAACATGAAGGTGCTCTAAGGACTTAACTTAATGGGTTGCAGGGACCATTAAGTGAGTTTATAATGCTATATATACCCTATTATTATCCTCCAAGTCCCTTCTGTACTAGTGAAGCCTTCCCCTATTCCACATCTGTTTTCCAAACCCATTCTAGAACATTTAATGAGAAAATATATATTTATGTTTGATATGCATAGCCATCTACATCTATATATCATACATAGCTGTATCAGTATATGCTGCCATATACACAGCCCTCACACTTTAGGGGAAAAAACTTACCTAAATATTTTAATACTAGATTTATTGAGACATCATGAGATCAATACAAGTTACCTTTGGCCTCTACAATTACTAAAGGTGTTCAAAGTGGTGGCCATCAGCTTCAAACATTTATTAGTACGGCAAACTGCTGCTTGGATAACCTTGGTCACTGGCATTGCTGCACATACATTTTCAATTTCATCTCTAAAAGCCAGCAGTGTAGTGGGTTTTCTGTGATATATGACATCCTTCAGGGTTTCTCATACAAAGATAACACTAACTGTTTAAAAAAAATCATACCAGTTTTCTTTTCCTGAAGTGTGTATATATTGTTTTGGCAGACTCTATATATCGTATTGTAACATTTCCTTCAAGACAGAGGAACTAGATTCTTGGTCTTCTGTACTGCTCACAGTACTTGACACGTGGTACACATAATTAAGCTTTATTTATTAATTTTTTGGTTGGTGATGCCAACATTATAAAATGCTAAAAAGGAGATTACTTAAGAAAAGAGGAACATTTTCAGGAAGAAAAGCAATTCTGACCACACGATTGCAAAAAAAATCCCATCAGGAAGAAACAAAGTACCTAAACAAGTCAGTTCTCTGAGAAGCTCAGGTTTTTACAAGAGAAATATTCAAAAGATGGTAAAAAGGGCTTTTACTCAGATGAAAGAGGCACGGCCTGATGAGAAAGGTGTTGGAAAGAAGAAAGCCCCAAGTGAGCCGAGCCCATTGGTGGAGACTGTGAGGGACCACAGAGAAGACTCTAAACTCTTCAGAACATGAATGTGATAGGGATAAGCATCTTTCCACCGCAGGCTGCTGGTCCAATACAACGGATAACTGAGAGGAAGAAGAGCAAGGCTGTATAGGAGTGAGAGAACTCCAAACCCTGAGGGATGGAGTATAGATCAGTAAGAAACCCAGTCTGAGAAAATGTATTAGCTCTGAGGTCAAAGGGCAAGGATGGGGGCAGTACAGCCTCTCAGTGAAAGCCTGAGCACTGGATAAGAACTTGGTTTGCCCAATCTATTAATAGCTGTATGAAGCCAGGCCTGAAGACTCATGTCTGTTGTACCAACACTGTGGGAGGCTGAGGCAGCAGGATGCTAAACTTGAGCCCAGCTTGGACAAGTAGCAATTTAGCAAGACTCACTTTCAAAATGAAAAAAATAAAGAGCTAGGGGTGCAGCTCAGTGCAAAGGTCCTGGGTTCAATCCCCAGTACAGGGAGAAAAAAAGAGCTGTATAGAAAGAAGTTACTTAACCCCTCACCATCACTGTTTCTTGACAGAGATACAATTCTTTCTTCGTAGGGGAAATTTGGGAAGATGTTTTGAAATAATGTTTGGCATTGAGTCCATTGGCTCTGTTACATACATTGTAGTAATTTGTTGTCATTAAAAAGAATATTTATAACAAACAGTGCTATTACAAAAGGCGTGTGGGTTCTTTCCAGGAGTTCAGGTCAGCTGCTGGCATGAATTTTATCCCAAAGCACCAAGGGAAGTTTCCAAGATCACCTAACCTCCATGGATAGAACCTAAAGAATCAAGGAAACCTAAACATACACCTAAAGCAGGGGGTAAACAAATACATTCACTTCTGGTTTTCAAATAAGATAAGGAGAAAGGTGAAGTCTCTGCACAGACCAGCTAGTTGGTTTCAAACTTCTAGGAGAAGAAAAGTAGTCCCTAGAATGAGTCACAAAAAGAAGTCATGACTGGCTGGCTCAGCACCCTCCTCCAGCATATACACATTTTAAAATTTCTAAATGAAGTGACTTGCTGTAGTCAGGGGTTACAGGGAGAACAACTGTATGCAGGACACAGAATTTATAATACTGCTTTATGATGGTCACCCAGAGTTAAACACAAGAAAGTGCAGGAAAATCTGTCAACAACACTAAAGACCCAGAATATTCAGCCAAGGGCCTGGATCTCACAGCAATGTCCTGCATGAGTCCAGCTGAAGACCCAGAGCCCATGACAACGCCTCCCACAAATCCAACTGGAGGTCTAGAGCCCACAACAAGGACTCATGCCAGGCTGTTTTATGGATCTGTACTGAGAAGGCCCAAAGGTCAGCAGTGAAAGTTAGAAAGTCTATGCGAGTGGGGTGAAGGAACTGTGCAGTGGGTTGAGGGTTCTATACTGGAGCTGAGAAGTCATGCTCAAAATAAGGACCAGAGCTTTCCTGAAAAGTACCACAGCCATCCTCAGCGACAACGAGGTCCCAAGCTCCTCTGATGATGAGAAAAGTCGAGTACAGGTCAGGAAACCCAGCATGACAAGCTTCTTCAGCACACATCTTTTCCTCTGGAGACAGGAAGCAATGCTCAATGTGAGGAGCAGAGCTCCCACAAAGTGAACCACAGTCACTCTCTGGGATGAGGTCCCAAGCTCCTCCACCGATAATGGCCGAATCCATATTGGGGAAGCCAGCATGACAAGCTCCTCCAGGAGAACCAACGACCCAAAACAGCAACACTTAGGAGAACCCACAACACCTGGCTCTTCTTCTCTGCATCTCTATTTATGCTGGCAACTTTCTTCAGGTGGGCCATGTACACTCAGAACCATGCTGATCTAATTCAGCTGGTGTTAAGTTGACCACAAGTTTTTAGTCCATTACATAACTAGACCAGGAGACAAGTAACTGAGCTCCAATAGGGTAGAGATAGCATCTGTCCCATTGGTTTCCAACTCCTCAATGCCTGGTACATAGTAGGTGCTCAAGAATTCTTCTCATCTCATGGTTGAATGAGTGGATGAATAAATCCGAAAATCAGTACACAAAATGAAATTGGCCTGCTAAATCTATATTTCTACAAGTCAGACAACAAAATGAATCCCTCGAAATTAGAACCAGTCTTTCCGTACGCTTTTGTAATCTAAGACAGTAGACAACATTTGAGAGGAAGAAATGTCTTGGCATAATGACTCACTTCTAAATGCTACTTTAAATTACCCAAGGACCTTCCATAACCTTTATCTTGTGTAGTCCTTACAGTCACGCTGCAGAGGGGTGAATGGGGGCCCCCAAGAAGATAGTGCACTCAGAACCAGCAAGTGTGGCCTTATTCAGAAAAAAGAAACAGGGTCTTTGTGTATGTAGTTAAATTAAGGATGTGGAAACAAGATCATTCTGAATTAGGGTAGACCCTAATTGCAACAAAAATTATTCTTAGAAGAGAGGAAATAGAACAGAGGGGAGAAGGTGAGTTGGCTGTGACACCCAGAACAGGAAGAGGTGTCAAGCAGCCCTGGAACCTGGGACAGAGACCTGGAATGGACCTCCTCCAGGAACAACTGACCCTTAATTTTACACAACTGACCTCCAGAGCTGTGAGAGAAGTGATTCCTGTTACTTTAAGTCAGTAACCTTGTGGCAATTTGTTACCTTACTAGCAAGCTAGTACAGATCCTTCACCCCCACTCCACTCCCTTTTTTAAATGAATAAGGAAAACAAAGTAAGAACTGTAGCAGTTTCCTGAAAATAGTTTTACTGACAAATATTTATTTTGTGCTTCTCATGAACCAGGTGTTACTCCAGATCCTGGGATTCAGCAGGAAGTGCAGTAGGCAGAGCTGGTCTTCAGGAGCTTGTGTTCTAACTGACAAAGGCAGGTGATACAAAGCAAGTGACAATCTCACATGGCAGGTGGTGGCAAATGCCACAGAGGCAAAGACAGGACTGAGGATGCTATTGTACAGCACCAGGTCAGGGAAGGGACTTTAGTGCAGAGATCTGAAAGCATGGGAGGAAGGACACCGAAAGCCTGAAAAAGAGAACCTCATGTGGAGGTGGCAGATGGCAAGGTCCCGGATGAGGAAGTGGACTCCATTTGTGGGGCAGAAGCAATCTTGAATGGAGTGGACAGGGCAAGTGGTGAGAGGCACAGGGAGAATCGTGTGGGTGGGAGGGAAAGAATAGAGTCTGTGGGACACTGTTGACCCTGTCGGGATTTCCCTTTAGTACAGAGTTAGTGAGAAGGCGATAGAGAATTCTGAGCAGAGGAAAAAATATCATTACATGTTTAAAAGTGTTGCTCTCTGGGGACTCAATGGAGCGGTTATCTAGCATGTGCAGGCTAAATTCAGTCTCAGCCCTGTAAAATAATAATAATAATAATAATCATAAGTATCACTCTGGCAGTTGTGCAAAGTATGGACTCCAAAGCAACATATATAGAGTAAGGATACCAATTAGGAAGCTGTTGCAATGATCTGAGCAAGAATCGATGGCACTTGAACTTGAAAGTTTATGATGGAGCTTGAGCGGTCTAAGACAAAACCGGCAGGAATTTTGAAAGAAGAGTCAAAGCTGACTTCAAGGGTCTGGGCTGAGAAGCTAGAAAGATGAGGTTGCTGTTTACTGAGATGGAAAGATATTCAATTAGAGAGCCACCGGGAACTTGAAGTCAGATCTTACATGCCCTTGTCCAGCAGTTAGTCTATTCACTCTAGATTCCATTCCAGAAATAAAACAGAAAAAGCAGCTCCCTCAACAAGTGCAAGGTTGGCTGGAGCAGCCTCTGATTCAGGAGAGAAGAGCGGCCACAGATGACAACACCATGGTCCCTGGGGTGGACAGTGAGGCAGGAGCAAAGGCCATGGTCCCAAAGACCATGCATCCTAGGGGCGAGCACCTGGCAAGTTCAGCTGGAACCCAACCTTCCCCCACTGTGCAGACGAGGGCCTTTAGAGCCCAAGTCATTCCACCCAGTTCTGAGGCAAAGTTCAGAAAAGGCACCACCATTCATTTGTAGGTAGCCTAGAGTAATCACCCACTCATCCATTCAACACAGATCTCCTGCCTGCTCTCAAGGGTCAAGCTTTGTGTGTGGCTCTGGAGATGTACTAGGGAATAATACAGGCAAGACCACCACCATGGAGGAATAGCTCATAATAGAAAACACCATACAAGCACATAAATGCCTACTTTGTTTATGAGTTTTAAGGAGTTGAAGATTAAATCCACACTGTGCAAGCACTCTACCACTGAGTTCCATCCCCAGTCCTTTTTCTTCTTCTTTTATTTTGAGACAAGGAATGACTGAGTTGTAGTTGTCCTTCCTTGACCTCCCAAGTAGCTGGGATTATAGGTATGTGCCACTATACCCAGCCACGTAAATATATTTAATAAAAACAAAACAATAAAACTTTCACAAGTGCAGGACAGAAAAAGATGACATAGTGGGAAAACGACTTGCACCCAAGGACTAAAACTCAAGCCCTGATCAATTCTGCCTAGGATGGCACTGCTGAGGATACAGTGCAGTCTTCTCACTTTACAAGAACAGCCTTTGGCCAATGTGGGTTAAAGCCAGTTCAACCTGTTACAAAGCAGTACAGTCTGTTCTGGGAGTTACATTTTTGGAACAAAGAAACACAGCCATGAGAGAGAAAGACATCAGAGGGCAGCAGCCAGAAGAGAAGGCAATTTCAAGATGGGGAGACTGAGCAAGACGGGTTTGGAGAAAGGTAGCAGGGAGAAGTGTGAGGACAGCACTCTGTGAAGTGGGGGGATACAGAAGCCAATTTCACAGGGTCCTTGGTAGGATTAAATGTGATAATGTATGTGAGAGCATCTTGCCAAGTAGTAAATGTTCTACAAAAGCTAAGCATCACTATTAAAACCGAAGACCTGTCACCTAGATGGTGTTTCAGATGTGTCCTGTGTAACCCCAAGAGATGGAGGGGGACTCAGAGCTAGAATCACTTCTGTTCAGAGGCAAGATGGACTTTCCAAGGCAGACGGTTCTAGTTCATCTCTTCCTCAAATCTGGAGTCCAAAGGCTGGTGAGCTGGAGTGATGATAATGTTAGAAGGAAAATTCTCCCCAGGTAGTGGTCTGTGATTTGTTTTTTTGCTTTTTTTAACCACGGAGTTTACTGCAATAGTCTAGCTTTTTTTCTTACTGTTTCTGTATCTGCTCCTCAGTCACAATTATCCCACATAAAAATAATCCGGTTCCCCAAATTGACTGGTAAAGTCACAGGTGACTCTCTCACCATGACCCATTTATAGTCATGTCACTTAAACTAGTTCCCCAACAGAACTTATTATAAAGGAGTTCAGACAAATTTAATTCTCTTTAACTCTTTCAAGGGGATATAATCAAACAAAAGCCAATAATAATAATAATTATGTATCTCACCAAACCATGGTGTATGTTTAAACCAGTGCAACTTTACTTTTAAGAAAGTAGAAACAATATAAATTATTATTAGATAACTGATAAACACCACAATGATGAAATGTTCTTGCTAGGGTAAAATAATTGAGATGATAATTAGGCATAATTAGCATTATTATGAGTCAATCATATTTCAGTGAAAAGAAAACATATTTGGCTAAAAGGATATAATTTTGTTGTTGGTGCTGTACAAATTCTTTCTGGTTCAGCCAGGTCACCCATTGTATTTGCCAATCAATTATTTTAGAGATGACTGGAGATTTCCATTTTAACAAAAGCCTATTTTAGCAAACAGGAGAGCTTTTAGAAGCTTTTCTCCTTGATGTGTGTCTGAAATTTTTTCACTGGCTCTCCTCACTCTCTCTTTCTAACCCACATATCCCATGACTATTTGCCAATGTCATAGTCGAGCCCAAAACCTAAAATAGCAGTAATAAGATGACAGAATTTAGAAGAAAGGATTACATTGTTAAATCTGTTTTAGCATATCCCTCTCATCTATTTAGCATGGGAGGGTTGCCAGGGATATTGTTTTAGCATAGAAAACAATATTTTTTCATTTTTCTCATTCTATGAATCATTTTTAAAATTGTATTTATTCATTAGAACAAATTCTTGTCTACACTAAATCTTCCCAGAAGATTTTATTTTTCCTGTATTAAAAAAAAAAAAACTTGTTAAGACCTTGGTGGAACAATAAAGAGGAAAATCTCCACAAGAAAAGGCAGAGCAGTCATAAAAGAAGACATAAAAATACACGATTGAACAAGTCGCAGCAACTGCTCCATGGAAGTTAAAAGAGGAAATGAGGATAAACAAGTGGACACACAAATCTGTGATTAAGACCTAAGGACCTGGAAAGTTACAGTGATAAAAGCCACGCAGAGGCTGAGTGTGACGGATTTAGAATGTAATATAGAATGTGATTTACTACAG
The DNA here is from genome assembly GCA_004363535.1 of Dasyprocta punctata. NCBI lineage: Eukaryota > Metazoa > Chordata > Mammalia > Rodentia > Dasyproctidae > Dasyprocta > Dasyprocta punctata. Next base: position 21,063 of record RJWM01020244.1, read on the forward strand.
GGAAGTGGGGTGATTTTTCAACATTAGATCTCTTGATAAAATCCTTATCCTGGAGGAAGAAACAGGGTTACATAAAAAGGTGCCAATAGGGAAAATTAAAATTTCCCATAAGTAAAAATACCTTGAATTCCTCCCTGACAATCAATACTTTCCATAACGTCCACAAAAGTCCAACGATCTCCTCCGATATGAATTCTGATGAAGACATGGAGAATTGTTGCAGCTTAAGTGATCTAAAGAATTATGATAATGGTTAGTGTTTAAAAAATGAACTACATGATGCTTAAAGTATGCTTAAAGTTAGATAATAGTATTTGCATAGCTCTTTACAATTCTTGATGTACTTATCAATAATTTATTGGGGAAATGTCAAAAATGTCCTCTTCAAGAAAGTACATAGGATAACGGCACTTGTTTTGAAAAACAGCTCCTGCAAGAGACTGCAAAATGATAGTCAGGTGTTCGAGGCATACTTCCAACTCTTCCATCTAGCCACCTACTTAAATGTTACGGAACATAAATCAAGGGATGTGACAACTAGAAATGAATGTTTTAAATATGCAGCTTTCCATAATGAAATGCAGATGAAGTCTGGTCTTGTATCTCACATATTTTATCCTTGTCGTGTGGCTGCGGACTCTAAGGAAGGTTTTGAAATTTTTGTTTTGCCATAGAACCCTCCAGTTAATCACTGTATTATCTCCTCAGTTCAATAAAGTTAATATTTTTACTTCTGTCATCTCTCATTTTTCTCAAATGTCATCTTTTCACCTTAATGAAATGTGAGTATGCACCTCCAAAGTAATGGGAAGGCCTTTTAACAAGCACTCTGGAATGTATGTCTGAAAAAGTGATATCTAAAGAAATTGCAATTATATGTGAGTCCAAGTGGCAGAGTAAGGTTAAATAAGGAGTCTGCTTCTTGATGTTAGAAGGATAACATTCAATTAGAAGTATAGTTTGGAACAGGCATAGTTGAAAACAGTGCTTTTTATTTCTTGGCTTTGCCTTGTATTTTTAATAATCAGCATTATGGCTGCTGTTACTTCAGTAAGAAAATTACTGTTTCCATTGCCATAGCCTATTGAGTAAATAATATCTCCTTGTGATCAGAAAGCAGTAACTTATACTTGTAAAAATTCTGCTTTTCCTATCTTGATATTCTTTCATCCATCTGTTCATCCATCCGTCTACTTTTTTATTGCTATTATGTACCAACTACCATATTAGCTACTAGTACTGTTCCAGTAAATAAGAAATAAACTTTACCTTCAGGAAACATACAATCTAGTGATGGTATCTGGCTCAAGGTCCAATTCACCAATATGCATGCAAATATGATATCAGAGAAATGAAGCCAACTCTGTTGTATTATATTTGTATTAATCATTGAACTTAATATTAAAGGTGTCTTAAAGGGAAGTTCTGCTTTCTCTGAGCCACCTCTGTTCCCCTTCAGCTCTATGATTTGAAACACATAATGTGGAATAGGACAAAATCAAATTTTTTCGCTAAACAATAATGGATATGCTGCAAAAACATAAATAATGAAAATAATGCTGAGGAATAAAATACTGTCTAGGTCCAAGGGAAAAGCTTCCAGAAGCTTCTTGCAGGAAGGAGCCTCCTCTTTCCATACTACATATTTCAGAAGAGCTAATTGCAATTAGATTTAATACAGATTTTTTTAAAAAAATGAATAATTAACTATATTGAAGAACTGTCACTTCTATCCCAAAGTCTATATTTTCATTTAGGAAGTGCAATTTTAAGGGGAGAAGAAAAATGCATTTGTTCACAAAAGTAGCACAGGAAGTATGAGTCAAAATTAAGCATAATGAGACTGGAGATACAGCTTAGTAGTAGAACATGCGCTTGGTATGCATGAGGCTGTGCGTTCAATCCCTAGCATATAAAATACTATTGTACATATATAAGGCAGCATGGTAAACAAGAACATAGTGAGCTGGAGATTAGAATAATTATTTTCATAGAGATAAATACACTTCTGTGCCCAACAAACACTGTCCTTTCTGGTGGGCTGAGTTGATCTTTGAAAATGGTTCACTCTTCACTTGACCCAGAGAACAAAATCAGGCATATCAAGAAATTCAAATCTTTGAGTTTACTTTAAGAAAATCATTCTGGATTATATCTTAAATGTTCCCCAGAGGTTCCTGTGTTGTTAAAAAGGCTTGGTCACCAGCTGGTGGTGCTGCTGGGAGGTGATGGAGCCTAATGGAAGGAAGTTGGGCTATTAGGATGGTGCCCATGAAGGAGACACTGGCACCCCAGCCCCTTCCTTCCTTCCTTTCTTTCTTTCCTAGCCACTATGACAGGAACAGTATCTTTTGCCATGTGTTCCCTGCCACCATGCTATACTGCTTCATATCATCCCAAGACTGACTGTCAACCATGGATTGAAACCTCTGAAGCCATGAGCCAAAATAAATCCTTCCTCCTTTAAGTTGATTTATCTCAGTTATCTCACAGAAAGCTGACCAACACAAAAACCATGAAACTGGCCACATCATCAAGGGTATGCAGATGTGAAGAGTCACCAAGTATCTGAAAGACAGCACTTTAAAGAAGCAACATGTGGCATTCTATCTACAATGGTGGAGCTGGAAGCATGTTCAGGCCAAATTTGGGGCCTGGATTCAGGGTTAGTCACAAAGAGCACTGAATGTTTTCTGCATGTGATTAAAAATGCAAAGAGTCAGGGTCAGGGGTTTAGCTCAGCAGCACAAGTGCCTGACTGGTAGGCTCAAGGTCATGAGTTTGATCCCCAGTACAAAAAAAGGAAAAAATTGCAAAGAGTAATTGTGGACTTGAGGGTTTTGCTGTAGAATTTCTGGCCACTTAGCGTATCCAGCTGAGCAAAGCATCCAAGAGGCACTACTATACTCACAGAGCTGGTGAATTAACCCACGCGTGAGCCCACTCAGTAGGCTGCAAGATGATCTTCACTAAAAAAGAATAAACTTTTTCAACCAAAAGAGGAGGTTGCACAGAAATAAAGGTATCCCAGAGGAAACAAAAACATATAGGATGAGGATGAATTTAGCATAAAATAAATCCAAAAAAAGTAAAAATGATAATAACCTTCTTTGACTATTTACCATGTAGCAAACACTGCACTAGGTGTTGGAAATACAAAACTTAATAAAGCCGTTCCTAACTAATCTCCAAGAATTCACTGGTCAGATAAATAAGAATACAAACAAAAAATATAACGGTGTGGTTTGATATCATAACAATGGAGCTATTGGCATATTTTAAAATGTAAGTTCATGAAACCAATTGTGTTTGAATTCTTGATCTGCCATTTACTTGTATCTGACTTCATCCCTGAATTTCTTTGTCTGTATAATAGGGATAGTAATAATACTTAGCAACATTGTTCTGATTTAAGGAAGATTACTTATGTATAACTTTTTTTTTTTTTTGGTCTTTTTTGAGACAGGATCACACTATACAGTTCAGGCCAGCCTTGAGCTCACTTTGTAGCCCAAACTGGTCTCAAACTTGCAAAGATCCTCCTGCCTCAGCCTCCCAAGTGCTGGGATTACAGGCATGTGCCACCATTGCCCAGCAGGTATGTATAACATTTCTAAGACGGCTAATATCAGACAAAGCATCATATTAGTTGTCATGTGACTATTTACACCCTCCCCAAAGAAGTCAAGTAGATTTCCTTGTTTACTGATTTTGTGTCTGGCCAAGTAATCTGCTTCAGTCAATAGAAAGAGGCAGAAATAATGCTGATAAGGAGCTAAAGTTTCAATAACTCACGCATGTTTCTGCTTATTCTCTTGTGTCTCCAGCACATCATGGGGGGGGGGGGAATGTTTATAATCACTTTCTGGTCCCAAGGGAATGAGAAACGTATGGAATGGAGCTGCCCCAGGGAAGCTGCCTCAACCCCACACAGACTCAAGCCCAGCTCCCACTTATCCTGACAAGCTAGCTGGGCCACAGTTGGCTCCTGAACAAGCCCAGGAGAGATCCTCCAAACACCCCGGGAATGCTGAGCCTAGATCCACTGACCCAACCAACCTGGGGCCAGTTATGCTTTGCTAATAAAGTGTTCTACTTATTTTTTAAAGCCATTGAATTTGGGAGTATTTTATTACATGAAAAAAACTAATTCTTATAGTTACAATGTCCTCAATCTTAAAAACATAAAATACTCATGGACTTAACCATTTAAAAAAATTTATTGTTTCACCAAACCAAAGGGCAAGCAGCTGGACTGGCGGCTCATACCTGTGATCCCAGCACTCTGGGGGCTGAAGCAGGAAGATTGTTGTGAATTTCAGGCCAGCCTGGGCTACCTAATGAGTTCAAAGTCAGCCTGGAATACACAGTGAGACCCTGTCTCAAAAAACCAAAGGGCAAGCAATAATTTCCTCTTCATTTGCAGCTTGATCCAGAGGCCCTGCATGTCCTTTGAATATCTTCATGAATTTCTCTTTGTATCTCTGGACTTGGGACTCTTGGTGCCAAAATGGTTGCAGAAACTCCGAACCTGCTATCTACAAACTTCTCTTTGTATACTTCATAGACAGAAGAGACGGGTTCTTTATCCCAGCATTCCCAACAGGAGTCCAGAGATTCTCTCTGACCTTGGATCCTTGAATGCCTATGAACCAATGAGTGCATCAAGCGGAAAGCAATGTTCTGTTTGACTCATCCTAAACCATGTATTCCCAACCTGAGACCTGGGGGGTTGAAATTAAACTCACTAAATTCTATGCATTTTTCCAATGCTGAGGATCGTTTGGAAGAGGAAAGAGGAAAATAAATACAGGAGAAACAACTTGCAATTCACGAAGCGTTACAGTACATTTTTGTACTACACCATTCTTGCATTGTATCTCAGATATTCAAAGCCTCAGATTGACACCCCTGCCAAACACCCTTTTATTAACATCCATAAATGCTACTTATTTGAATTAACTATATACATTCAGAGGTATAAAATTTTCTTTTTTTAGATGCAAAAAAAAAAGTGCAAAGAGACAAGAAAACAAAAGAGGTTCTAATGCCACCATTTACCCTGCTGTAACGAGACGCAGCTTCTTTTCAAATCTCAGTGCCACCTGCTTTGCATCTGCCTGACCAACTGAGAAAGGCAGGTCTGGCAAAAAGAGAAAATCCATTTTAAGTAGATCTGTGACAATACAGGCCAGGAAGGTCTTGCAATCCACCGAGGGTTTTAATCAATAAGACTGACAGCACAGAGCATGCCAGAAGCAAGGAAAAGAAGAGTTTGTAAAAAGTATTCAAGAAACAGCTGGAGCTGGATGGCTCTGGCGAGGAACTAGGGAGCAAGGCAGAGGCACGGCCCACCACTCCTCCTCTGATGCACCGTGGGCGGAAGAGGGAAGGGCTGACTGGTTCAGAGAAGGTTTTTGTTTGGTGCTTTTACATTCCAACTTTTCAAATTGGGGGCGAATTGTAAAACCCATTGTCTAATTTCAAAAGTTGGGTTTGAAAAACATGGCGAGCCTTTTCTTCCTGTTACCTCACTCTCAGCCTGCAAACTGAAGCATCTTGAGTGTGCATGCTTCATAAAAGGCAAAGGGACTTAATTAAATTTCGCATGCCTCTTCTAAGTGGATTGCTGGGCTATACTAGGATTAATTAGTTTCGTGTTGTTAATTCAATTCAAAGGTTGCTGGTAAACTAAGACCATCAAACTCCATTAGGAGAAACAAAAATTTCTTAATTATGACAGCATCCTTGGGGCTGTGGACCGGTTCCACCAGCAGCTTCAAGTCCCATCCTGGTTTTCTTGCACTTGGGGTCGGGCTACTGTAGGGGATCGGAGACATTACATAGATGAGGTCACTTTTTGCCCAATTTTTAACTTTTCAAATATGCTATCACTTATTTTTAAGTGCATCCTTGGTTTCAATGGCTTTTTCTGTCCTTTTGGAATATCAAATTCTATTTTTGAAAAGCTGACACTCAGGAGAACTACTCCAGCTTGTCTACCTGCACCCATGGACAACGCACGAGATGAGAGTTTGGTTTTCAAGCATCTTCCCATCTCTGGTCCTTTACTGTTCGATCACATCATGGTGCCACATTCCTGCATAGATGAGAAAACCTCTTGGATCACTGAAATGTTTTATGTTCTGTGGAGAACACTGAAAATATGATTGTCTAGTATAGTATTGCAAATGATTGCTTTCCCCCTCACCCACAACTAAACCCCACCTTAAAATAAAAACAGCGAGGTCATGTGCACGTGTGCACACACTTACTGGCTTACCATATGGTCTGGTCGCACATATATATTGCCATCCAGAATCTAGCCAGATTTTTCCTTAAGCACACGGGATTGAACCTCAGTCCTTCATACTGAGCTATGTCCATAGTTCTTTTTTCAAAATTTGACTTGTTTTTTTTTTTTTTTTTTTTTTGGTTTGGTTTGGTTTGCTTTTGAGACAACATCTTGCTAAGTTATTAAGTTGCCCAGGCTGGGCTTAAACTTCCAATCCTCCTGCCTCAGCATCCCAGAGTGATCATCAATATTTCATCTGCCACCACACCCAGATAAGTTTTTGTGTAGCTTGCAATTTCAGGTCCTTTTAATATCTTCCCCTAGTTAAAGAGGTTTTTCTGCATCTGGAACACTCCTATCGGACTGTGTACACAGTGAGCAACACACACACACACACACACACACTTCTACCAATTCCTCCTCAGGCTTCGGCTCTCAGCACATCCCCCCCTCACCTGAGTCCTCTTCCTCTAGCCCAGAGCTAGGCTGGACATCACTCCAGTGGGATAACCCAACACCACATTTAGCACAAAAGTAGAAGTCGAAATAGGACAGTAGCCTTGAAATGATCAGTGACTTTTGATAGAAGTAGGTTTCCCTCTCTAACAGGAGTGAATCTTTCTCATGGTTATACCATTTAACAGTGTAGTCCTTGGCACACAGAAGTGATTCCATTGGTATTTTTTGACCAAATTAACAAAGGCTGAAATAAGTGCACAGTTAGCCACGGGATCTCTGCCTTCGTATCTTGTCTTGTCCTAGCCTTGCACTAAAGATCCCCTGTACCGCCCACTACCCACCAGCCTGGCATCTCTGTGGACAGATTAACCCCGGCAGCCTAGTGGCAGAGTTTCAGTTGACCCCCAGTGCTATCCCCCTTTTCTTTGTAGAATATCAATTTTCAGCTGAGACTACTGATGTGCAGTGGGGTTAAGGGAATATTTCTCATACTCCAGCTAATCTAGCAATTGAATATATGTGAGCATTAAAATATAGAAGGAAATGTTGTATGAGACTTCTGGAACATCTTCTTTAAAAACATATCCTTCTTCAAACTCTCTTCTTTCTTCCTATCTAAAATGTAGAAGTGATGGCTCATTTTCTAACAGCTATCTTGGACCATGAAGCAAAAAAGTAAAACTGAGAGAAATCTGTGCCCCTGAGTTTAGTGTCTCTATATTAGCCGCATCACACCACAACTTACCGCCAAATTTCTTTCATATGAAAGAAATCTCAGTGCAGTTATTTTGAGCATTTTTCATATAACAGCTGGACCTAACTGTAAATGTCACAGCTAGTATAACCAGTGACTTTTTGTGTTTAGACACAGCTCTTTCAAGCCATTCCTGGTCCTTGCCCTGGGTAAACTATAGATGAGAAGAAAAATCAATGGCAGCTTTGGTTACAAACGTCTTCCACATACAGTTTTTCCCTAGGGAGTAGACTCACCTTTCCACAAACCTCCTGCCTATGTCAATTAATCATTATACACTGAAAGACTTTTGGACTTTTATTTCAGTCTGAAAAAATGTTCTTTATTTAAATATATACCCCAGACTTCAAGCTCTTTGAGGGCAAGAATTAAGTTTTTATCGCATATATTATTTGTTTGCATGAATTCCACTCAGTATCTATTCAATAAGATTTAGCGGATGAATAAAAAATTGTCTTATGTTTGACATATAGTTTATTGCTGGCATTAAGTATATGCTGCATAGGAGGTGGGGAATGGGAACATGCTTATTCATTTTTTAAACTTAGTAGCATAGAAAATTTAAAAACAAGATTAATTCCTCATATCCAGAGACTATTTTATGGGATACCTAAAGTAGCTCTCCCCTTCCTCTATTTTGTCCTCTTATCCTGCTGTGTTTTTCTTAGTACTTTCCCTCCCCAGCGTATCATTTATGTATGTTTATCTGTTTATCGCTTACCTATTTTCCTCTTGAATATAAGCTCTATGACAGTTTGAACATGGTGTGTGCTTAATAAATATTTCTTGAATGAACACATTTCTCTTTGAGCATGAAGGCACGGTCGGATCATGAGTATTTATCCATTAAAAACAACAAAAAATATTTACAAGCGCAAGATCAAAGACATTATGTGAATAACTACCTTGCTGTTGAGTAGTAAAAAGTGAGTCTTGTCAACTCTGATTTTGTTTTGGGTACCATAAGACCCTAGCCTACATTACAACTTTTTCAGTTTATTTTTTAGCAGAATAGCCACTGTTTTGAAATCAAATGACAATGACCACTGTTGTAGGACTTTGTCTAAACTGCACAAAGGTGTGGTGGCCCTGGATGGAATAGTACAGGTGGCAGCTGAAAAACTCATTGCATTGCAAAAGCTGGTAGGAGGCGCTCCATCCTGGGGCCCCTGCCTGACTATTCCCTGGTGGGCCCTAAGGCATTTGGGGGGAAATAGGACTTTATGAAAAGTACTTTGAAAAACACATTATTCAGTGCCTCTGGAAAGGCTTCTAGCTCCTAGCATCATTAGTCAGGTGGGACTTTCTATCTAAAACAACTGAGGCCTAAGGGTGGCAGGGGGTGAAGTCGTGATAGACATTGATATGGCATTGATTTCATGGAGAAGCAAGACAGGGAACCTGACAGTCAGCATCTGTAAGCATTTAGATTATAATGGAACCAGGGGCAATAAACAGCCTGGATTTTGAGATTGAATCAAGCTGAGAAAACCTAATTGCCTTTTTTCTTCTTTTCTTCTTTTGAAGGGAGTGGGACTTGCATCATTAATAAAAGAGAGAGAAAATGAAGATGTAACACAACATCTGATTTTGGTAAAGTGCTTAGTACAGTATCTAATAAAGTTCTACTTGCAAAATGAATTCAAATGGGATCGGATTTGGACTCCAGCATTCTACGGTGGCTGAATACTGAGGCTGGTGACATGGAAACCTAGGATAGATGTGACAAGTCACATCGCAGAGGTCTCCGGGAGCCCTGCCCCAGGAATCAGTGAAGCTCCAGTGTTACTTAACAGCTTCATTAATGATCTACATGATGAGACAAAAGAGTATTTTAATGAATGTTTTTGAAGAAACTGTGGGGAGATGCTGCGAATTCCACTCTCAGCTGAGAGGTCTGAGATGAGAAAATCAATGCGTAGCGACCACTGGGAAGAAACATCTCAAAACCTCATGTTCTAGGGAAAATGGTTGATAAGATTTTGAGGAAATGAATTTCTTAAATCCTATAAAAGAGCATTTTTGAAGATTTGAGCAAAACAAACATTTAACACCAGCCATGAAACTAAATACTAACCTACATTCCCACAATTCTTTCCCCCAATGAAGCAAATATATGAATAAATAACTACAGGACATTACAAAGCAGCAGCTAGATAGAAGTCAGAACTGTTGTACCAGACTGATAGAAGGAACAATACAAAAGATTTAATTTTTTTAAAAAGGTGTGGGGTGATACCATCAGCAGACAGAAGCCATAGCCACAAATCTCCTATCTCAAGGAGCATCAGTGGCCTCTTGATAGCTTTCAGATTGAGAAAGAGACAAAAAAAAAAAAAAAAAAAAAAAAAAAAAAAAAAAAAAAAAAAAAAAAAAAAAAAAAAAAAAAAAAAAAACAGGATGGAGGAACTCACAGAACCCAAATTCATTCCTCCCCCTAGCCCCTGCCCCGCCACTTCTAAGTGTATAAAGACAGAGAACACCAATACATATTCCAGGTTACAGTTATTTGCTTAGCCTTCTTTTCCCCCTCGATCATTTCTATGTAAAAGCATGAAACATGGAAGCCTTGGAGTTGGGAAGCACATGCTCTGATAGAGAGAGCAAAAAACGTAACACGGAAAGAAACAGGTACTCAAATCTCTGTCTGAACTAAGCGCTCCAGGGAAAACAGAATTCTTCATGGAGGAAGAAGCACTTGAATTGTGACTTGAAGACACATAAAGCATTTACCAGAAGTTGATCAGACAGGAGAGTGAAAAGGAGAGGTAGCCAGAGGTCTGGCCCAAATGGCAGAAGTTACTAAATCATAACTAAGCATAGAAGCTATTCAAAGTTTTTTCTTCTTCATGCCAGGAAATCACCAGAGAATTCTGAATTGGAGGATAACATTATTATAAACCTCCTGCAGTCCAGTCTCAGCACAGCTGCCAGCTTTATCTCATTAAAAGGTAACTCAGATCACGACAGCTGCTCAGGGCTTCCAAAGGCTTCGCATCTCAGAGCAACAGCAGTCCGCGTCCTTGCTACGATACCTGTGGTTCCATGCGGTCCGGCTCCCAGTAGGGCTCCTACCTCTTCAGCCGCTGATCTGTTCCTCTTCTCCATTCCTTCCACTCCCACCGCTGGGACATAGCAGCCACAGATCCTCCTCCAGGTTTTCGTGCCTGCTCTTCCTCTTAGTAACACTCGTCTTCCAGAACGTGTAGGTTTCACAGCCTGGTCCCCCCAGGCCCTGCCCAAGTAGTACTTTTGCAGCAAGACCATCCTTAACCACCTTATCTAAAGTTTCATCTACCTCCCCACCACACTCTTCCCCAATTTTCTCACTTCATTTATTTTATTAGCACATCATTCCTAATCGGTTGTATGATTTACTTAGGAATTTTGTTGTGTTTCACTAGAATATCTATGAGAGCAAAAATCATTCTTATTTAATGACAGTAACTTTGAATCTCTCTCTCTCTGTCTTTCTCTGTCTCTGTCTCTCTCTGTTTCTCTCTCTTTCTCTCTCTCTCTCTCTTAGCTTGGGAATTTTTTGGTCTGCTTTCTCACTGTTATAAGCCCCATGCCCAAAACAATTCATATACATAATAGATCCTCAATAAATATTTACTGAATAAATGGATGAACTAGTGAAAGACAGATAAAAGGAATGATGGCAAAGCTTGTCAGGAGGCTGTTGCCTTAAGCAAGGGTAACAGCAGAGGGAGGAGAAAGTAGGGGACGGTGCTGTGACAGTTGTTGCCCCTTGGTGACCTGCCTTTGACATTCTAAGTTCTAAAAACAAGTCATACCTAGATGATTAGTATGTTCACTGCCACATGATACTTCTGTAGATTGGCAAAACCCAAGACATTGGGAGATCCTGGGGTAACATCACAATGTGTACTACCCATTCTTATTTTTGTCCTGTGCATCAATTGTGTCTTACGTGGTAATACATGAAACATATAAAGTGCTATGAAATTTAACCTTCTGGGATGTTTGACTAAAGAATTACAGGAACTAGACCCAAGAGGCCAAGGTCAATTTTGATATTCTGGCTGTGGGGCATAGGGTGGGGAAAAATAACTCCTTGGATGATGAAAACCATACTCAGCACACAGGCATCTGTTCATGGTCTGACTCTGCTTCTTCTCCCCACTATATAAAAGCCTTTTTGTGTACCTGAGTTCCCCAAAATGGTCTTTTTTAGGGACACTCCTATCTTCTCAGCCCTTGAATAAACCTGATTTCCTCCCTACCAATTCTCATCTTCCAAGTACTGGCTTTTGAGTGGCAAGCAGAAGGACTTGGGTCTGACAACAATACTATATATATTTGAAAAGTAGAATCAATAGAAATGGATTTGACACAGGGACAAAGAATCTAGGAAGCACTGGGGGAAAATGATTCCCAGGTTTTTAGCTAAAATAACTAGGTGGATGGAAATTATGTTTTTCCAGGTAGGGAACACAGTAAAATAGGAAAGAAAAGGAGATGATAGATCCCAATTCTGACATGTTTCTTTGACCGCTCCCATGGAAATCTGGCTGGATTTAATAGTTCATTGTCAAATGTTTGTATCCTAGAAGGATAATACGAAGTCCTGGTGTTCATTTTCCTCCAGGGTCTTTTAGACCCAAATGAAATTCCAAATAAAGCCATTCTAGCTTCCTGCAGTCAACTCTGAGTTTCAGAAAGAAAGTAAGACCCTCTACTTCAGATGCCAATAGCAACACCCAGGTTATCCCCACCCCTAACTCTGCCCACCTGGCTATAAATAATTGATTTCAATAATCCTCCTTGATGTCTGATAATTTGGTATAATGGCTCACAAAGCTGAGGAAACATTTGCCTGTGTTTGCTAGTTTATTATAAAGATTATTGCAAAGGGTGCTGATGAACAATGAAGCATACCAATGAAAAGAGAATGAAGAAGTTTGTGGAGCAATATATGCAGAAAGGGCATGGAATCTTCTTTGGACGCAACACTCCCCTAGCACTCCAATGTGCTCATCCCTCTGGAAGTTCTCTAAGTCCTATTACTGAAGGTTCTTAATGAGGTTCTATTCCATAGACACAATTGATCTCATCAATGACCATTGGATATTGGGGGCCTCGGTTGAAATTTCTGACCTGCTAATTATATGCTGGGTCCACTGACAACCAGCTTCCATCCTCCAAGAATAGCATACACTTAAGTGTGACTGAAAAGAGTTTATTTTAGATATTCAAAGATGTTTCTTTCACTCTATAACACAGGAAATGGCAAATGTTTAGGAGTCTGTGCTATGAATCGGAGGTGGAAACTAAATGTGTATTTCTCATTATCACAACTGAATGAGAAGCCCAAGTGATGAAGGTTAGTGAAAACAAAGAAAGCAAAGCAAGTGAGTGTCAGAAAGACAGACTCATGGCCTACCTTCATTCATTCGTTCACTCAACAAGCTTTGGTGATACAGGAGGAGGAGGATCTGATACACACAAGGCACTCAGATGGGCCAATAGAGAAGTGCAGAGGACTGATGCTCACTTCTCACCATGGGAACTAACAGTCTTGTCATGGGACTCTGGACCATAAATTCATTTGTTTCCCTGATTCTAACACATACTAAGGTAAAGGAAATTTCATCCTCATGGCTTAGATAAACTTCTAGATAGACATGTTCCTGAGAATATGATTCAATTCTATGAGAGAACAAATAAGCGCTAATAGCATCCTTGGAGTTGAAGGGGATTAGAATACGCTAGGTCAAAATACGTCTTTTTGGAATGAGGATTATTTTGAGAAACTGTAGAGACAAGAAAAACTCTAAAAATGGAATTTATTCCCTTGTAAGGGACATTTATAAAAGAAACCCTATTTCTAAGGATATCTCCCTTTAGGAACAAAAGAATCCCTAACTCACTTGAAATTCTTACCACTGAAGGAGGTATGAAGTAGTAGAACAAACTTTACTCTTGTGTTGTGGGGTTCTTCCTAGCTTATTCTCCGTAACTGGGCCTATGCCTCACACCCTTCTTTCCTTGTTTTGGGGAAGAGGGTAGGAAGTGGTGTTTAATCTGAAAATCTAAAATAAAACTCTTTGAGAGCTACTTTTTCAGATTATGCTGAGGCTTCCAATTATCTCTTATTATACAGAAGGTAAGCATGTTAGTAAACTTCTGTTTAATAAGACGTTTGTTTTTGAATAGGCTTGATACACATACTCATATACATGCATTCACATTGCAGTCACTGGATTAAGGAGTTTCATCACGATGGCTCATGAAAAGCCATACAACTTTTGAACAATTTTCTTTATGGCATGTCAACATTTTTGTCCAAAGACATCAAAATGTGCTGTAAGAAAGGTTATTTGACACTGTTTCCAGGGAAAGACAAATGCACCAATTTACTGCCACAGTGGTTTCTAGTCAAATGATATTATGAGAATGAGTTTATGTCATGTAATATGTCTGGGTAGAACCCAAACATTCTCTGTATTCCTTCATCAAACAAGAGGCATGATCAGGTAGCATCTTCCATGATTTTCACTGTGCAGTGTATTACATCTGTTGAAACTAGCCCACACTTGGGGCTGGGGATGTAGCTCAGTGGTAGAGCACTTGCCTAGTATGCACAAGGCCCTGAGTTCAATCTCCAGTACCATGAAAAAAAAAAAAAAAGAAAGAAAGAAAAAGAAAAGAAAAGAAACTAATCCACACTTGATTTGGTCGTAAAGTTTTTGTGTACTATAATTTTATTTTGCACACAGTTTGAGAACAAAAGGACAGTCCCCAAAAGTCACCTGACTGGAAGCAGATCTCTCCACTAACTTCTAAAAACATATGCCCTGTCACCTCCCTTCGTCTCCTCTCTTGGTTGGTGAGTAACCCTTATCGCAGTAAAACTACACTGCCTCCCTGTTTATATAAAGAGTATTTATTTCAAATTAGAGAAACTTGTTTATATTGCTCAACTGATAATATTTTTCTACCTTTGAATATTGTTTGGGGTATACTGGGTTGGGTAGAATGCATCACAATTTTTTCCAATTAAAATTAATGGAGATTGTTTTTATTTAATGGCTTTTCACTTAGTGAGAGTGTTTTCAGAAACAAATGAAAATCGCTCAATGAGAAATGGGGGCTCCCGATTTATCCTGCTAGTGTTTCTTTTTGTAAATATAAGCAAATGAACATTTCTAACAAAATAATTTTTCACAGCCTAGTCCTTGTTTTCCTTTTCTTTTGAATGAAAAGTCCCATTTCCTTCCTCCTTGGTGTGCCTCTGTTGCATAGGTACTGTTCAGTTTCACCTGCTTGTTCATCTGCCCCAGAGCTGCCCCTCTCTGAAAAGTTTTTCCCCTGCTGGGTGCGTTGGAGCAGACAGGCAGCAGTAACAGGGCTAAGCAAGGCTTTCTGGATTGTCAGCAGATCCATTTTCCCCAAGAAGTCCTGCCTCAAGCTAAGCTGAGTGACAGGAAAGCCATGCCAAAACAGGAGCCCAGACCGTCTGGAATGCTTGAACATTTAGTGAAGACAGCTGGAGTCCAGTTGGATGAAGGGAAGTGGCACAGACAAGGAGGAGCAGGAGGAGAAAGGGAGAGGGAGAAGAGAGGAGAGTGAGGAGAGAGAAGGGTTGGGAAGGGGATACACGTGGATACATGCACACACGCACATGATGCACATGAAATTAATTAATGCCCAATGCTAACAAATATTTATTAGGGCAGATTTTCAGTGTCAGGTTCACACTGAGGCCCATGCGAAAGTTAAGAAATTAAATTCTGTTCTGCTTTATTTCAATGATGGATTTTCATAGATTTTTTTTTTCTCTCCCTCCTTGGACTCCTAAAGCAAATCACTCTAGTAGTAAACCCATCTAAAAAAAAAATTGGTTTACTTTCTCAAAATGCAAAATAGCATCACAGATTAAATACATGATAAGAAAGCTTTCTTTCATAGGGTATATGTTTATTCAAACAGATCTGGGAGAAGAGATAGGATACCCTCTCACACTTAATAATGGAAAAGTGATTCACGTGGGCTTTTAGATTCAGAAATGGGAGTCAAACAGAATAATAAAACATAACTAGTAATGCTAAAGGGTGGATTTTTCTTACAGTTCATCTTTCCTGAAAATTATCATTAAAAGCAAGGAGACAAAAAGTTCTGCATTATTAGCTATATATAAATATACATTATTACTTATTAATGTTATCTACATCTGGCTAAAATGTAATAGAAGAACCTGTCAGTAATATAGATATTTCACAATGACTGAAATCACTTAAACCAGCTAATGAGAATGTGTTTGTCAGCTTTTCCATCACTAATACAAACTACCTGACATCCACAACTTACAGGAGAAAAGGTTTATTTGGTTCTCAGCTTCAGGCAGTTCAGTCCATGGTTGGCTGATTTAGACAGGAGCTTCATGGTGGAAGAGCGTGGCAGAGCAAATCTGCTTAGTTCATGGCAGCAAGGAAGGAGAGCACAGAGGAAGAGAGTCAGAGAGGAAGAGGCCAGGAATCACACATAGACCCTGTGTTCACACCTCCATGACCCACCCAGACACACCCAGAATTGTGTTTTACTAATCTGCTACATGGCTCCCAAGTCAATCAAAACCTGACAATTAATCTTAACTGTGACAGAGTATTGCTGTATTTTACAAGTTTGTATCATGAAAAATTTTAAATATTTTGAATTGAAAGAATTAGAAGTTATGAATATGAATTTACCCATGACCTAGATTCATAATTAATATTCTTCCACACTTGCTTTATCTATACACATGTGTGTGAATGAGTTTATATGTATATATAGTTTCTTGTTAGCCAAAAAATTTGGAAGTCAGTTGTAGATGACATTGCAACTTTACCATTAAATACTTCAACATGTAGCTCCTAAAAACAGACATTCTTTTATAATTGTACATTGTACAATCACATAAAAGAAAATTCACAATAATTCCATTATAATACGTGTTATCCAGTGCATATTTAATTTCTTTAATAGTCTCAAAATGTCTTTTAAAGCTTTTATTCCTTTTTTTT